>UYYF01000383.1:0-17623 GCA_900618365.1 Thelazia callipaeda
GTACTTTCTCTATTATGGTTTCTCTACTACTTCTCAGTACAATTGCCTTCTGGAGGTGAAAGCATTCTCGCCACGCATAAAGCCTTGTCAATCTTCTTTCCTAAAGCAGATACAAGAAAGACTTAAATGATTAGTAATATTAGCAGATCTCATATATCGCAAAAACCACTATGAGAATGACTTTTTTTGGAGCATCAAACACCAAATACATGAGCTTGCATATTAATTTATGACTATTCATTTGTCATTCATTGACACAAATTAATCTGAGATAGAAATTGTTAAACTCATCTGAATGACATAAAATCCCAAAACTTATTTTAAAAAATGTGTAATTTCAGATATCGGATGAAAATAAAATGTCCGACAAGAGATCTGCTGCAAATGCCAACTATCGATCAATCAATCATTCTTCTAATGCGCAGCGATGATAGGTGCTGAATGATTCAGACGAAGAGTACTTTGCAAAAATCACTTACAATTTGCTCGACTGATGCAGTTATGAACTCAAGTTGCGATTAATTTTGCGAATATTTAGATTAACCACTTCAAAACTAAGCATGCATCATTACCACGGAAGGAAAGTACTCGTTAATTTGGTTTCGTATGCTTTAAAAGGTGAAGCTTCAGTGAAATGAGCATTCATAGAACGGAGTAAGAGATTGAAATGCTTGACGGAATGTAATTAGAAGACTTGGCAAGGGTGAAAACAGTCTAAAAAATATGATTGGACTGTTTTAAAATTGTAAGTGAAGAATGACGTATAAGAGAATCATGAAGATATCTGCAATGCATCAACGAAACACTCTGTTCCAATTTGAGTAATGGCTCTTTCATTTACATGTGGAGAAGGCTGTCTTCGTGAAATGCGTCTAAATTTTTTTGCATGAAAAACAGAACAGAAAGTACCAGCCCCGCCGTTCTACTAAAAATCTTGACACAAACACATGACTATCGAATGTTTGCACTGAAATTTTAGCCCGTGGATGTGATGTTATCAGTAGCGAAAAGTGAATTCTGTATCACGCATGCACAACTTGTCATTATTAGTGCTGTCAAAGGCATCACTATCAAGTTCAAATGTTTCAGAACTGTCATTACTGACATACTTACGTCATTATTATCAGTTCAAAACTTAATGCTATGTCTTTTGGTGAGCGTTTGCAGAGGGTGCTTAGATGAATACCTTCCCCCATAGTATAACTGATACATTAATCTTGCCAAGTGTAATGTGTTGAGTAGGAATAACTTTGCAAGCATTGTCTTTACACAAATTAACTTTAATCTTGGCAAGGTTATGACTTAGATATTATCATATCCAGTAATACAAATCATGTCAACATCTCGCTTGTTGTAACAAAATTGGCACAAAAATTGATGACTAGAAAAGTAGGCATAATAAGTTCCAAAGCTAACACAAACCTCCCTAACTTCAAACATTATTTATACCGCCAGCAATTTCCAACAATCGTGTTATCATCAGTTTCCAAGCCTCGTGCTAATTTCTAAATCCTGTATTTATTCAAGAATATCATGAACAAAGTACAGAACTACTCCCCCAAGATGCATTAAAATGAGAACGACCGTAACATTCAGCGAGATTTGCTGCAATGGTACTTCTATTCCATTTAGTCACACAATAGCAAGATTTGATGAAGACTTACAAAGGCAAGCTGAGATTCATCTTGTGCACGTTCGTATGAGAATCATGCTCCAACAAGTGTCATTACAACTATATAAATAAAAAAGAAATATTATTCGTTACTCGTTCGTCGTATGAAAAATAGAAGAAATCACAAGTAAGCATAACATGAGTCATCCCGTTATGAAAAAAGATTTCGAATATGATTGAGTTAGCAAAATTATATGTTAAAAACCAATGTCTTTGTAAAGAATATAAATTCCCAATTTTAACAGCTTTATTAAATGCCTTTAGGAGCATCAGATGTAGCGAAAATATAATACAAATATGTATGGGACGAAAGTAATCTGTGGATATGTACAAATACTTTATATCAACACATACAAATTATAAAGCTTATACGAAATGCTCAATATATGCACGACTTATTTCTATACAATGCTTTTCACTTAAGTCATTATCTCCACAATATTATGTAATAAAAGTGACAATACAACAAAATAATATAGACTTATCAGTCTCAACATTCCTTACATCAGCGAGAAGCTAGATGTATTAGGAGAAAAAGATATCTTGTACTAAGCACATTTAATACACAGAATAAAAAAATTATTAAATGAATTCATGTCAGCCTATGGTTAACTGAAATGTAACAAATTCTCAGACTGAGAAAACAGATCCTACTGATATACAAGATACCTAAAAACTTAAACCAGTCACTGGCTCCTTTTTTATCTTCAGTTTCCTTTAACCTATTTCCTTCAAGGAACTGTTCATTTTCTATTCATTTTTTATGCAGATACATTTTATTACTAAACATTCAAAGAGTACTATAAAGGTTGAGATTAACTAATTTATATTTTATTCACTACTTATTTTTCAGACAAAACAGATTCTATATAGGTAACATAATCAACATGCATCTTGAATTAATTACATAAAGCTGATATTGTGATAAATTAGATAAAATACATAATTTATTTAGTGCTTAAATTTTTCAACATTTCCGAAATACGTGCGAGAAACTGAGATGGGTGATCATGTTTTGCGTCATCGAGAACATATCGAAAATCATGTAATGAAATAGGACGTGAAGAAATAGTCGCAAAATGTCGGAGTATTTCTTCTAGATCCTTTAATGATGCACTTAATTTCAACGGCATTGTAATATCATCTGAATCGTCATAGAAATTATCGTTATGTCGTACAATGTACCAGCCATCTTCTTCCTAAAGTTTCAATACTATAGATTGCAACTGTTCACGGGTAAGAATTGGACAAAAACTTGCTTGCTTGAGTTATTACGAGCTGCATCAAATATAAAATATGTGACGATTAAAACAAAACAGAAGAAATAATTACTGCTCTTTCACGTTCTGCCCAAGAAATTTGTCTTAAATCTTTATCAAACGCTGCGGCCAAATCATTTGTTAATGTACCATGTCCTATCTGTAAATTAAATGATTTATTAAGAAAGAATGGAAGAAACTTAAAGAATTTCAAACCTAATATTTTATTACAATAAAGCAACATTAACCCTTATAATACTGATAATTTATTTACTTATCAAATGTTCAACTAGCGAAATACTTTCTTGCTATCTTCTGAAAATATAAACTCTGCATGATGTGCAAATGATGCAAAAAAAATTTACAGATGATTTCAAGATATCATAGAAAACTTAAAGATGACAAATCATTGAAAAAAAAAAACCTTTAAAACTGAATTGGGATTATCTACAATATTCTTAAGTTGTAGAAGATTGGCAAATGGATTGAGTGGATCTATTAGTGCTGGATCAACTCCTGTGCTCAAACACAATATAACAACTGCATGATTTAACTTGAAAATATCTGTATCGAATAAGCTTTCTGTCCATTTTCTCCATGATGAGAATTCTTGAAACGATATCTAAAATTCTATGTATTCTTGCTAGAAATCCATGCTTTCAGCAAAGATAAAACAGGGATTTATGAAAAGAATCTTTAACTCTGCAATTTTGCTTAAACCAGTCATAAAGAACTTTATAAATCTTAAAAGAAAGAAACTTTGAAGTACACTTTAAACAAATAACAATAAATTAAAAACAAAACCTCTCCAGGTATACAAATATCAAAATGCACTGTAAGTAAATTGATTAGCTGGATAGTATAAACAAGTGCAGCAAACATATTATGCACCGGTCTCGCACTCCGTGCAGGTAGAATACCGATGCTTAACCATTCTTTCATAAATTTATATTGAGTTCGATCTGGAGCGTCACAGCCACAAACCTCAAACATTACGAAAGAATTTCTCAGCAAATATGATAATCACAATGAGATTGGGTTCATTTTCTGCTTCCTTTTTCATATGCTACCCACGAACAGAAATCTCCAGTAAAATTTTAAGGTACTTATTTATGGATTACCTCCTTACTCTAACTAATTTATCTTACATGAATGAAGAAATTACTGTATAAGAGAAACTAGAAGCAGAACTATTTTGCACTGGATATAGTGTAGCCCAGGTTTTTTCTGCGACTGGAGCAATCTCTTCTTGACTAAAAAAACTTCATTAAATTAATTACATTCTATTCAACATAACATGAAGGAAGAAATATCTAATAATATATTTTAAAACTAAGATTAATAAAATAAAAAAATCTCATTACCATGTTTCAGCAAGCAGTTCCTGGTAATCCCTTTCTTTTTCGTCAGTAACTACCTCTGTTTTCGAAACTTGCTGCACAAAAAAAAATTTAAAAAACCACTGCGCATTGAATTTCATCATTTTCCCTAACTGAAAGTACTTTTCATCTTTAATGCAAGAGAATACAGTATAAATTAAGAAAATCGTGGTAGAAAAAGTATAAAATCTAGCTGCAAACATTATTTTCAATGTTTAGAAGTACACCAAAAGAAGAGGAATCTACTATAAGACATGATAGCAGCGCAAAAGAATAAAGATTCACAAATTATGGCAATACTTTTAAAAAACATGAGTTTCGAATGAAATTTTAAAACGCTACCTGCCTTTTACATTCGTTAACTTCAATTTCTAGTAAGCTTGGCGGCTGAGAAAAAACTTCCTCATGCTTTTCACACATCACCTAAATCAACAATTATACATGAACAATTTAACATGAAAGACTGTAACTCTGTGAGACTCAGTTATTATTCAAATAATTTTTTCCAATCCTTATATTTCAGCGGTCATAAACAATTTAAAAAAGTTGCACAAAAAAACACGCAAATAAAAAAAAAACCCGCAGCTCCTCAATCGTTTTCATATTCTTTTCACTCTCTCTGCAAGCAATTTCAAGATCAGCTCTTTTGTCATCCAAAAATTTCCTCTTATTAATGATATCCTCCTTCAATAAGGCAATAGATTCAAGTGTTGAGTGTAACTTCTTCTCAAGGGCTTCCTAGAATACACCATGAAAATTAACGACAATACTGCTGATTTGAGCTAACAGAAACTAACAAAAAGCTCCTAAATCATCCTTCATACTTTAAGGTAGAAAGCATTATTTCGAACTAACTTCTGCGGACAAAAAGCATTTAATTTCGCGTAGGAGATGTTTTCTTTCATTCTTCCTTTTCTTGATCATACTCTGTTTACTATCAAATTTGACTGCAATTAAATCAATATCTTGATCATTGACTCAACATAATTTTCTAGATGGTTACAGATATGTATCACATAAATGTTATATTTTCAAGAAATGTTTTCCTAATAACATCATAAAAGAATTTAACATCGTTTGAGCTAATTTCCAGAGCTCAAGATAGATATGAGTAACCTGCAATTGATCTTTAAAAAACATTAATCATTCAGACTTCCAAGTGTTCAATAAATCGCTTCCAAAAATGAAAGCAACTAAAAAATGAAAAACTAATTCCAAAAATAAAGATAACTGAAACTAATTTGCTTTTTATAATATAAATATTATCAAATAAAAATACCATTACTATAACAAAAAAGTCCCTGACAGATTTATATATTGCCAAAAATAAAAACTAGAACTTTAAAAACAAACTTTTAAGATTTATACATTTCATACACAAGCACAATTTTCTAGCATTACATGCTGAACAAGCATATTTTTCATTCCTCCAATCTATCTGGTAGCTGCAAAAAACTTATGAGAATAACAATGTGCATGAAGAGTTACTTACGCTCATATATCAAAGAAATTAAAACACACACAAATACACAAAATAATGAATGAAGGATGGTTTGTATGACTTTCGGTAAATATAAATGCGTAATTCAAAAAAAGGTGTTACCAATTTTTTGTATGCGAACTGCATGTCCCAACACATGCACACATACCAAATGAAGAGGTATGCTCCAAAGCTGTTGCGACTATACCTGTCGAATCATTAGTGCCTGCAAACATTTTCTCGTTAGTTACTGTTTCAATGATTTAAGAGCAAATAACATCTTTTTAGGAAATATGACCTCTTTACAAACATCAAAATTCGCGAATTACAATTTGAAAGATTTTTAAGACAATATGCTTAAGAATTCTTCGAATTGTAATTTCAATTTTTTGAATTGAAACAAAAATATTTGGATCTTTATTTACACACAAAATAACTGAATACATGAAAAATGATATAAAATGGTAGACTTTAAGTTTGCAAATGGAAATGGTCATAATTTATCCACCCCATTTCAAACACATTACATAATAGTAAACTGTCATCTATTCTTGCTACATAATTAAACTCTTACTAATATTTTGAGCATTCGCTATCCACATATTTCTGTTATACGATGCCATTTCTAGAAAATCACTGAAACTGCTAGTCTTGAACACTGAATCAGTTGGTAATTTTGAACTGGACTGATTTATCACAGATTCTGAACATCAGTGGCTTTTATTAGATGCAGTGATCCATTCACTTCCACGAATTCTAATTTCGAAAAGTTCACTTTGATAGATTGTTAGACTGAAACAAAAAAAACTGTGAAAATTAGTCTTTTTGAAATTCGTAACTAACATACCATCACGTGCAATAATGAATACTCCTCATTAAGCTTAGACTCCCCACTAATCGATGAAGTTTAAATTAGACGAAAGTATTAGAAATGTTGAAAAAAAACACGCGTTCAGGTGTATGACAAAATCCAGTTGACCTTACGCAATGTCATAGTACCACATGTTTCTGAATTCTTTGGAGTTATAAGAGTACATTGGCATTTTGCCAATTTCCGTTGAAGAAAAATAATATTTCTATACTATTGGCTCATATGTATGTGCTATTATTTACTTATTTCCATGATTACTCGGTTATTTGTTGATTGCTTATTTGTTACTTGACGTACTGTGTGTCACGTATCACGCTAATCTCATGAGCAAGGCATACTAGATTGGGTTCATACTCTTTCGGGCACATAATGCCATAATATCTCTGTAGTTCTTCTCATTCATTCATTCATTCATTCCGTCATCAGAATCACTTCAGTTCTCAACTCGTCTGTTATATTTTTTTATGTTCATAACATTTTCAGATTAAGTTGTGCAGCAACAACAGAATTGATGGAAGCGCCATCGAGTTTGTCAAAAGTGTTGTTAATGGGCGACATAAACGACTATTTATTGAATTCATTGCTCGGTAAGAGTAAATATTTTGTATGCAAATAAGTATTGATGATAAAATTGAATGATAAGAGAGATTTAGATGAAATGTGAGTGCTTTTTTCAGTACAAATAAACACACTAATATTTCTTTGCAATTTGCCAGTAATACTGCAACTTTTTGTTATTTGCAAAATTATATTGAAAGTTAAGTTGCACGTGAAAATAGTTTTAATATCTAAAAGCATTTATAAGTGTGTTTTTTTATTTTGAAGCATGTTACGTTGTAGCAAACGAGAGTGCAGAACGAAAGCAAAAAAGGGAATTGCTACTTGATACGAAGTATTATCAGGTGACTGTTAAGTTGATATCATTGAGAACAGTTATGAGCATCGATGAGTGGCGTACTTCGAGATCAAATGTTGATGTCGGTGCAGTTATATACAACTGGGCTGGTGTATTTACTTCTTTACAACAGCTAAAGCAACAATTTTCAGATTGGATTACAGATATTCAGGTACCACTAAATATAAAAATAAAGTGTTTTTTCTTGAGTTCAGAAATTTCTATATTCAGTGTTTGCATAGATTTCTGTGGATTTAGATATATTGCATTATAATAGCAAAAAATATTCATTGTAATTATTGTTTAATATAGTACTGGGTTTCGAGAATTAATAAATTTATCAATATTTTAAACAGGTTGTTGTCTGTGATCGTTCTGATCACTTGTTAGAGTGGTCAGAAGATTTGTGTCGTTTTTGCGCTAGTAAACGGATTGAATTGGTGGAACTTGATCCAGACCTTGTAAGTTGTCTTACTGAATTTGAATCTGCTGTATGAGGTTTCCTCGAACTCGCAGTTATTTTCAAGCATAATTTTGTTCTTTTATAATCCAATAACGCAAGTAGAGCTGAAATGGATATTATTACTGTTTCTTAATTGACATTTATCTTCGTCATTTGGAATCACTAAGCTTTTCAGGAAACTGTAAAAGATTTAAACGAATGTCGCGAACTTTATGGTATATCTCGGATAAGGGAGGTTCGGATCTTGTTTATCATATCACTAGTCAATGACTGAAGTAGTTCTTTTATTTGTATGACTCTTTGTGGTTTTCAAAGCCAGAGTTTCTATAAGTAGTTGGACTACATAATATAAGTATCTTCTGTGATGGTGCTTTACTTTTAAAATGTTGTCTGATTATTTAAGAACTAGCAAAATTTTACTAGACTAAAATGCTACAACTTTTCAACACATTATCAATAATATTTTCAGATATTGGAAGCTGGGGATTGGAAAAACAAAATCATTAAGAAAAATCCTTTCACTTCACAGGAACATGTGGATGCTAAAATTTCCAGTGTGTTTACTGACAATGTCTTGTCGCGATTTCTCGTAAATTCTCTCAAAGATGTTGGATCTGATTGCTCCTCTGTTACAGACAAAGACAAAGGCTCGTACTTTAATACGTAATGTCAGTTCATTTTGAGAAATTTGAATGCGAAAATCAGAGATGTGATAAGATGTACAGCAGAAAATTGTTCAATTCATGAATTTGTTTCGAATAAACTTCATATTGAATTTAATCTTATGGCAAAGATAGTTATGTTTTACGACGGCAAAAATAAAAATACTCAAAACTTATCCTCAGTAATAAAATCTTGGAGTTATTTTTAAACATTATCTTCATTCAAGTATTTTGCTTATAGAGGTGATTCTGAAGTCCTTTGGAAGATCAAATATATCTTTTGATAGCTTAGTAAAGCATTCAGATATTCCGGATTCCGAAGTAATGGAATATTTCAAGGAGGAAACAGAAAAACTTAGTCGGCAAGATAACATGGTTGTAAAAGTTAGTCTGTTATTAAAATTTTCACTTTACTAAAATTATAAATTTTAACTTTTGTCAATCGTTTCTTTAAAATTGTGTTACTTAAGATGCCTCCAATGTTTTCAAAGAGATGTCAAACAAATGAAAATTAATCCATAATTTTAACCTCAAAACAATTCCAAAGCAAAAAAATCATGTTTCAAGAAGAGAAAAAATAAAAAAAAGTCGAAACCCATCAACAATGTCGAATTCGATGGATCTGTTGGAGAAAACAGTTCAAAGACGACAAATGCAATAAAGCATAACTCGAAATCTGACGCTGATAACCTCAGGCATATCAAAAAAAAGGTGTGTGGAAATGGTGAAACGAAATGTGTACCGAAATCGGATGAAAAGTGTAGTGAACATTACTTATTCGATGCTAAAAAAGATAATGTACGCGATTCGAGTGAAATGACTCGATCGGTAATTGATGGGTTGTTCAGTCAGCCTGTTAACGAAGAAGTAACAAATTTGGCAAGCAAAATCGATGAGGTTATTTTATCTAACTTTAAATGTTTTTCATTTCTTTGATAGAAATGTTTCAAAAACAATATTGAAAATTTGGAGTTAAAAGTTCATACTAAGGAATTGAAATGGTAATTATTTAATGCTTGTTTTTAGGAATGAAAGGATCCTCCATAATCGGTATTAGTGAGAAAAATCTCCTGTATATTATCTGCTAATTTTATATTGCACCTGATGTTCGTATTTTCTTTCTAATTCTGATAAGATTGAAATGTTTCCAAATAGAGGATGGCTGTTTATTAAGTATTACCTAAATGATGTCATTCAAACCCTCTTTTTTCTCTTTAGACACGATCAACTTTGCTGAAAATGCCGTTCGGACCGGAACGACAAAATTTAGCAGCAGATACAATGATGGCGGTTATGGATTCTATTGGTGATAATGAACTTTTCATTAGCTCTTCCGATGATGAATCAATCACCTAGTAAGGTTTCTAAAGATGTGCGAGCGTTCAGTCGGGCATAATGAAGTGAACTCAGTCTTATGTCTTTATGCACTTTTTTTTTCAAATTCGCTTATGCAGTAATGCTACCATGAAATATAAGTTACCAGAATATGCAAAAACAAAACAAACATTCAGAAACATTCAAAAAATCAAATAAATGTAGTATCGGTGGGTGGTAAGTGATAAAATGCAAGCGTGGTATGGGCTCATTTCATTGATTAGTTAGAGTGAATTCTTTCAAGAAGCATCAAGGAAATGTACCGAATATAAAAAAGGAATGCAGGTTAGAAACGCAAGTTATATCATTAATGATACTTTTTGATAATTTAAAATCCTACTGTCTTTAATTTGCCAAAAATAGAAAATTTTCATCTTATATTTAGATTCTTTCCACGCTATGTTCTAATTTGAACAAAGTTCAATGTATTATACAAAATATAAGTTATATTGCATTGTCTTTTGTAAATACTTTCAAGAATGACATGTTGGCTGTGTATCAGATGCTTTTTCAAATATTTCTTTATTCTGTTTATCAACGACATAAGCTTCGCTCATGCATTTGTCTTAAATTATTTGCATAATTCCGTATCCATCAATATTTTTATCTCTTTATATCGGGAGCTGATGAGATGTATTGACATTTTAAATTCTATACTTGACATTCTTCTGTCACACTTTATCTCGTAATGAAGAACATGTATGAAGTAATGACTGCTGAAATTTGTGCTGACTTTAAATTTGCTCGCTTTTTTCTGAACTGAAGTGTTTGTGATTACTGCGGTGTGTTGGAATAAGTCAGTTTTGTTTATGCGTATATCACGAATTTTTAAAGGCACAAATGCGTAAAATAAGAGATACAAGACTAATCTAAATGGATTGAACAAAGTAAAATGGTGTTGCATCTTATAATGCTCCGTAACTGTGACAAATACAGAGCGGTAATGTACAACAAACATGCTTTAGATGTATATGGAGCAAATAATGAAAAGGAAACCAATGATTAGATAGAATAGGTGGCTGTACTTGTGCCAAATCATTGTCCATTTTATTTATTTCTACATTGGTGTATGGAAGAGTTTGCGTATGATAATAAGCAAATCTTAATCTCTCAGATCAGAGTAGCTCCAGTTTAGAACTAGTGTACACTTAGAAAAATCCTACTCGAATTTACATCTTAAGAGTTGACTAAACAACTACTCAGATTTATTACAAGCAGAGAGGAAGTGCACAATTTAGATAGAAGGAATCACTTGGTGCTTCAGCCTTGCTAACTATTAGTACAGCATTGTTTAATTAAGAACTTTAAGTCATAGGCAGCTCGGGAGACCGTTACAATGCAATTAGCCATCGATTGTACAGCTGCTACAGATAGGTACTGAAACAGACATTGCTTAGTGTTGAATTATTTTCCAAATAAATTTGATGAAAACATTTCCTTTCTGAAATTATAATCTGACTTACCGTCGTCATTTTATGCAAGACTAAGAATTACAGTCATTTTATCAATTTCAAGTGCTGGAGCAACTCTTAGTCATACAAGCATTTACAGAAGTGTGTACTACAGTGTGCAATTTTTTCAATATATATTAGCGAAGAGAAAAATTGCTGAGCAGAAGTAAAAAACACCTCGTCAGCGGCATGCTTTGTTGCCTGCACGCATGTTTTCAGCACATCCAGCAAGCGATCTGCTGATCGTTTCACCTCATTACTCAGTTCAGCACTGCTAAGGCATTCAGCTATAGTATCAGCCATGTAAATTAATTTATGGGCCGTAAGGATAATCTGAAACTGGAATTGATTGAGAAGAAAATTTGATAAATAGTATTCTGTAAAAAAATGTTAATTAGCAATAGTACTGCTGTTGTAACTAATTTTTCATAATACTATAATTACAGACTTTATTTCATTGACAAACTTGACATCAATCTAATAATGCAATGTTGTTACTGTATAAATAAAATAATAAAGTGAGCACTTTTTATTTGAGATAATGCAGCATTTAAATAATTAAATAGTCAACTAAGAATCAGTTTTTATCAAGTAGGTGACAGTAAAAGAGTATAACTGAATTTGTAAAGTGAATTAAAACTTTGTGTTTTAAATAATTTTATTGAACATATAAAGCACACAAAGATAGAGTCATAAAAAATGTAAAAATTGTTTTTTATAAATTTCATTTTTTTTGTTTATTTCTTGTAATTTTGGACTAAAGTAGATAAATAAACAAATAAATAAATAAAGTGCTTGCCAGTTTTCCTTTTTGAATGAATTCATTTGGTGGCATTTGTTCTTCAATAACAGTTAAGAATTCTTCGATGGCCTTGGATAGAAATTCTGTGTGTGCATCCAACTGAGGAGAATAAAACTCAATTAATTGTTTATCGTCTTGAGGAAGCGATCTGATCACCTATAATAATCACTATATATATATGAGCAGAGAACTAAATCAACAATTAAACTGCCAACTTAATCTTATTTGAAATAATATTTACGTGAAAATAGAATATTTTTTAATTTTTTCTTAAAAAAATTATAACAGAAATTAAAAAATTTATTAATATAATTATTTTTTGAAACAGTAAATATGAAGCATGTTTAACAAAATTTGCATTTATACATCAGCACTTATTTGTGGTGTTAACTGTGGAATGGTCAAAGGTCTCATCATCCGATTTGCTAAATAATCTTCTTGATCAACTGTTGATTCCTACAAAAACAGTGAACTGACCACTTGCATGTCAACAAAAACCAGTTCAATGAATTTTTATATTTTTATGTTTTGTCGACAGCAGCAAAAATATAATTAATTTTACGAATTATCCATTCTACTGGATAAATTAATTTAAAAAGCGTTTTGGAAATTCTTCAAATAATATTACAAAACAGAGATAATAATTATCAAGGAAATGGTATTAACTTATTTCATTATAAAGTAAAAGCGATCAGAAATTAAAACTTTTGCGAACTTTAATTTCAGAGCAATACAATATTTTCAAATAAATGAACTTAAAATTTGAAAAATATCCAAAAATTTTAGTTCGAACAATATTAAAAAACACTGAAATGATTTGAGCAAAATGTCTAGGTTTCTTAATTATCAATTTATACCGTCTGTTCATCTGTTTTTTAGACGACAGCACTGTATATTTAGCACAAAGAATTTTAAGTATCAAAATGAAGGTTCTAAAAAGTGAAAGAATTTTTGCCTGATAAAAGCTTTCTCGATCACTTATAATGGATTCCAAATCGTCTTCTTCTACAACATGACCTTCAAGGGTTAAAGTTGATAATGGATGCGAAACAGAGATGTTATCTGCGAACGTGACACGATTTTGTTTAGCACTTGTGCCAGCGGGACTTAAGCTACCTCGAGAGGCGAGAATCGATGTTGGAGTTTGCATATCATTCATATTTGGTATTGGTGTAGATGAAGCGTTTGATACCGCAGACTGCCTTTTAAAATTCATTTCCGCTAATTGATCATTCATTGGTGCGTCAGATAATCTACAAAAATTAGACTCTCAATCATCTAAAAAATTCAAATTTAGCAACATTGATAACTATTTTTTCAGTGAAAAAACATACGACCGAACGTGAGTTACAAAAATAAAAAGTTCGAATAATAAATATGTAAATCAAGGTTAGAATAAGAAATGTAATGCCTACTTAATAGAGCAGATGTATAGTGCTGAGAAAGTAACTACAAAACAGTCGTCATTAATTGAAAAATTGAATGAAACGAAACTGTTTTCAGCTTTATATTTATTAAATAATGGAAGGCTACCTTAATGAGAGACCATCTGCTTGACGACTATATATGCCTCCAGAAGAGCAATCAGAATCTTTAAAGCCCGTGGTCAGAAATCGAGCACCTGATGATGGCACCAGCAATAACACCCATTGTATCAGCTTATAACAATCTGTTGGTAACTGAAATGATTTATTATTGCAGTAAATCATTACTTTTCTTGATTATCTGTTGACTTTAATATCACTTAAATCATTAATCAGTAAATGATTATGACTAAATTTTCATTATGAAAATCTTGAACTGAGACCTGTTTGATAACAGCAAGAAACTGATCCAAAGCATCGCTTCCTTGTGCTGTTCCATATGGGTTTTGTGGTCTTGATAAAACAGCTAATATCCATCCAGTAGCATCCAAATTTTGCTTCAGTTGAGTTATTATTGTACTCGAATTCTTCAGTGGGGTCAACAACTGCTTCAGTTCTGAGAATGCATTAATTATCAAGACTTGAACTATAACAAGTAAACTTTTTTATTGCTCATTTTTGTAGACTATACTTGTATTATCATGAAATAATAACCAAACATTTAATGCTTTATACTCTCAAAGTAAAACATATTAATGCTATAAAATTGGTTTTTTTATTTTTTTGCATAAAATTATATTTTAACTTTTCACATTGGAGTTGTATTTATTTTGAAATTGCATATAAGTGAATTTTCCACATAAATCTCTCTTATAATGCAGTTTTTAGTAATACTTTGCATTCTCCGGCATTGATATACATTTTGATGTATTCAAAAATTCAGTTATGACAATTTAAAAGAGATAAGCTGAAGTACAGTAAAACTGAGCATTTACTGTGAAACAACAAAAATGCAACAATTAAATCCAAAATATATTAAACTATCTAAATAAATTAAAAAATTAATCTAAATAATTTTCAAGGCTTTAATAATCGTTAAATCTTGGCGAAAAATAATAAATCAAAACCTTCTCCCTTGCGATTGTTTGCTTCAATTGCAATGCGACTTGCTGCGTCTAAGAAAGCACTCATGCAAGTGACAATCATCGCTACATTTTCTTTTATATTTAAAATATTTTGTTGCAGAATGTGCGGTTGTCGCCATGCGCGTGCTGCTGTATGCTAAATATTTTTTCGCATGCAAATGTTTTTTATTATAAAAAAATTTTAACAAAAATTCATATTTATTTTTTAATAATTCTTTAAATGTGTTGAAAATATAATTTTTGTATTTTTCAGAGGTAATTTGTAGAATAATTATTTCTGTTTACTTTGTTGTAAAAAGTTTTTTAAAGTTTCACACAAACTTTGTTCAATTTTTCGACGCCATTTTCGATGTTTCGATAGTTTTCAACAAGTTTAGTACAAATTATTTGTTTTTTAGCATTTTCATCATTTGTTGAATTTCGCGCTATACTAAAAATATTAATATGAATTAATATTTTTGTGTAGATATGTTATAAAACATGCTTATTCCTTTCATAACAACCAAAACACTCAAAATTATATATTATATTGTCATTTAGCACGGAAGACGATTAGGCTTTTGTAGTGATATTGATACTAATAGCTGATAAAGTCTGATCTTCTCTAAGATATCGCAGCTAATTTCAGTTCTTTTATTGATATTATATTTGCATATCACATTCAAAAACAACTCATTTATAAATTCTGCCAAAAAAATTAGACAAGAAATACAACTTTTGGATGAAAAGTAAGCACATCAGAATTATATATATGTATTATGCTGGCATTATCATTTGTGAATATATTTTAATTTGAGTATATTTCACTTTGTCAAAATCTTTTTGGGAAGTAAAAGCAACGCATCGTTTTCGACAAGAGTTAGCTGTCTTTTAGATCACCAGACAAGGATTATTAGTCCGAACCGGTGGCTATTAATATCATAGAATAGGTAGAGAAGTTACTGAATAGATTAACTTCAATACAAGACTTTAGCAAAGTAAAACACGCTCATATTATATTCTCAAATAATAATATTTGTGCAAAAACGTTTTAATTATTGAGATTTCGAACCAATAAATGCAAATTTTTTCACTTGAAAATAATATAAACTTGCTAGAATTAATGCCATGAGTTTAAAAAAAAATTGTTTCCAATAAATTATGATTTTATCGTATTTAGGTCTGTATTTATTCCTAAAAAGTTTAAAAATTGGCAAAACGTTGTACAATATTAGCACTTGCCTATCAGATGGATGAAAATTGATTGGAGATTCTGAAGGCAAACTTTGTGTGTGTCTGCAGTGATGTTCCAAATCATATTTCATATTTCCAAAAGTATTTTCTTGTGCGGATGATGAACTTCTGCAGTTTTTCATTCAAAAAGTTTCGAAGAGCAATTTAATTATTATGACTGTGCGATCCAAACTGCGAAGTAATTGAAAAGGATATTCAATTCATTCGCTTTTTATGCAAATATTAAGTATTATAATTTGTTTGATAATCTCATCAGATTTTCAAGATAGACTTTCAAATTTAAAATACATTGTGTTGTTCAATTCCGACAAAGGAAGAACTATGGAATTATAAATGTTTATATTAGTTACCTGTTGAGGTGTGGCGTGAAATCTGCGTGATTATCCGACTTAAGCGAAAGATTAAAAAGTCGTATCTCATTTTTTTCTTCGTCGTTTATTGTTTGAGTTGTATTAATAGCATTTTTGGCTTCAGTCAAATTTTTAAAAGCATTTCTCAGCACAGATGTATTTATTGGTTCAATCTTTTCCTCCAAAGTTGGCATCATTAAGCAAGCTCCCTCACGTAAACGACCAAACTGGTTACGCTGGGGAATTAAGCCTGGCTGGCAAAGTTCAGCTCCTCTTATTGATGACTTTTCGTCACTTCGTGACTTCTGACTTTGTAGTTTGCTTAACCGCGAACCTTCAAAGCTATTTTCTGCTGAGTCTAAGAATGGCTCACAAGATGATAGTGATGATGTAGCCGATGTCCTCTGCAAAAGTATTTCTGATTATTAAAAATGCAATTTTAAATTCCAAATTTCATTTATCGGTATAATGATACTTTGCAAACTTTTAAAGCTTTTTTCAATTTAACTTTTGGATTTTAAATATTCTTGTATCTGTGATTCGATGAACCTAACGAAATTTTCCAATATCATACATTTGTAAATGTGAAGAAAATATTTTAAATTAAAAAAAGACCTTTTAACAAGAATATGAAATATGGAAACTTACTTGATTACTTTCACCATTAGAATCGTTTAAATCGGCTACAATGCCAGATGACGAAGGCGATGAAGAACCCAAATCCTCATTTGGAATACCGACTGTGTTGACTACGACACTGCTAGATTCAGATTCATTCGATGAGCTTCCAATTTGAGTTTCTGAATTTGTTATCGGTTCCATTCGTTGCAATTCGTGTGCTTTCAGCGGAAAACTTTTAGTAAGTTTGACTGATTCTTCTTCCGGCGTATTTCCTGAAACGCTAGTTTGGAAGGAAGATTTCAAAAATTATTTTTACATTGCGAAAATGCACATTTTTAATAAATAACAAATGTTCTAAGAATTTGAAAATTTTCTGTAATAGTTAATTTGCAGTAGAATTATTTTTAAAATCCAAAATTATTCCAATCTCCAATCAGTTCTAAAATTTATGCGTTTTTTTAAATATTTGCTCATATTAAATTCAGAGTTATTAAAAATAAGGCCAATAACTCAGTTGGATATAATTTTTTAAATTTGAATTTAAGTTGAATAAATTATTGATATAAGTAAAGGAGATGAAATTAATTTTGTATTAGTGATAG
>UYYF01000384.1:0-17594 GCA_900618365.1 Thelazia callipaeda
TACTAAGTATTATTTATATATCAGCACTTAATCTATTAATAAGTATAATTCATACATCAGTATTCAATATATTACTAAGTATTATTTATATATCAGTACTTAATCTATTAATAAGTATAATTCATACATCAGAATTCAATCTATTACTAAGTATTATTTATATATCAGTACTTAATCTATTAATAAGTATAATTTATACATCAGTATTCAGTCTATTACTAAGTATAATTTATATATCAGTACTTAATCTATTAATAAGTATAATTTATGTATTGGTACTTAATCTGAATGTAAAAAAATTTGATTCCATTTCCTATTTTAGCAAAAATGCCTTTTATCACACATAGCAAATCTAAAAGTTTAGTTACTTTTTCAATAATTGCAGAAAGAAAGTCTTTTTTTGCTCGATTTGTCTTAAGCTTGCATAGAGATCTTTGCATAAATGGATCCATTTTCATTTCATAGTAAAGTATTTTGCATTTAGAATAGAAACGAAAACAGCGTAACAATTATTTTTGATAATTTTTTTTGTCCATTTTTGATTAGTTTTCACGTGATCAATCACTTTATTATCAAATTTTATCAGTACATTCTCATACTTTTGAAATGCTTTCTTAGCGAGAAGTATTTGCGTACAGCTTATTAAATGAATAATACAAATTTATTGCATATCGTTTTAAAATTACAATTATTAGATTGTATTTCTAAGGCATACAAAGTTGCTTACAAGAGAACTAATAAAGAAGTAAATTAATTAGCAATTGCAGTAGCGCTTTGAAAGCGGCCACTCGTCAATTGGATCAGATGATTGACCAGGCTCGATATAGGCACCATCAGCATAGAAATAAGTTCAAAGAGGCTATTGACTACTTAGATCAAATATTTGAAGATTTCAAGAATGAAAACGATCATACGGTTTTTATTTTCATTATTCAATCGCATTCAGTTGCAGTTATGCATCATTTCTTCTTCTCGAATTTATCTAATAATAGCAGCAATAATAATAATAATAATAATAATAATAATAATAATAATAATGATAATATAATGATAATAATAATTGTAATAATAATAATAATAATAATAGAAATAATAATAATGAACTTTAATGTGGTCAAGAAATAATTGCTGACACGTTTTTAATTTTTACCAAACGTTGCAACTGATGGCAACAACTTTTAGTTAAAAAATTTGATGAAATTGATTTTGATTATCATTTTCTCATGTGTTTCTAATGCTATTTACATGTTGGGAAAATATCATTTCCATTATCTTCAATTTATGCAGTAATTTTATGAAAACAGTATTACATCAAGTTCACTGCAGACGGATGAAGGGCAAAGCTTGCGTGGACGAGTGACGGCGACACGTAAAGGATTTGCGAATAATGGTAAAGAGAAGCTGGCTGTTGTTGCTGTATCTCCCGCAAGGTTACGTCAACACTATGAGTTAGTGCTCATTTCTAAGTTGGAGAAAAAATTAAGAATTGTAAAAAAATGAGATGAAAGCAAAATCTGCCATTATATCAGTCTTTCTAGATTTAGGTAAAGTAATTTTTACGTAAAAAATTTTTAAGTTAAAAATGTGAAGCTTAGATACTTCTGTTATTATTTTTAGTCTCGAAAATAAATAGCAAAAAATTGGTTCATCCATTCAATTTTTTTATCTGAAAAAACATGTGCTTAAAATTTTTCGGAAGTCAATACGTTCAAATACTCTGAAAACAAATTATAATTATCTCTTCCATCATAAAAATTGTTCCAAGTTTGAAAATAATTAAATAATTAAATTTTTCAATAATTTAAATGATTAAGCAAATTTTAGTGATGCCAAACGTGTAGTAGCGCCAGATGGCTCAGGTATGGACGAGATCAATTCGAAGCAAGTTTCAGATTATGCAAGACATTCCTTGATTCCAGCGAGACCGAAAGTAAGTTCTTTAATTTTGAATCAGTCATGAAAACTGTAACAGTTTTGATTTAATTCTATGCTATTTTATTCCACAAAAGATAAAAGTAGTCAAAGCACTTCTGAGGTTTTTCATATAGTTGAATACTGTTAGAATATTTTACCTCTTCTTATTTGAGTAGAAGAAACCTTTGCGAGATTCATTCTCCTGAAGAGGAAATTATTTTGCTTTTAGCCCAGTCCACGGGAGAAAACAACATCATTGGAGAAGAAGACGGAAGATGTTGACATCTCGGAGACCATTGTATTACCTCCATTACCTCATGATCGTAAACTTCGAGGTGAAAGGCTTGATTTTACCAGAAGATGGCTTGCTAATGATATTAAATCATGGGCTTCTTCCATGCAGTCGAAACCAGATTTAGTCCTAGGTGAATTGGAGGATGTAAGTATTAAAGCTATTCTTTATAGTTCAAACAATAGTTCTATACTTTTCCAAGTATTAATTGTCTTACTGATATCTTTCCTCAAACTATGCGCAACTTTTGTAATTCATAAAAGTTGTTTTCTGATCAAAGATTATTTAATTGTATTCTTAAAATTTGTTTTTAAATTAGAAGTTTGACTTTCTTTATTTCATAGTAATAAAAAGAGATTGTCATTCTTTTATAGAGTATAGTTCAGAAATTCAGTTCAGATTTTGAAAAAAGGTCCGGAATCTTTTTAAATTAAAAAAGCGCTTTATTTAAAAATTAAGTTCGTGATTGAAAATATCGTTTTGTAACATCCTTACAGAACTGTAATTATGTATGTAAAATATGGAATCGATAGTTTTATTGGAATCATTCGCATTTAAGTTTCTTCTAAAGTTTCAAATATGAATGCAAGAAAGCACATTATCACAAGAGAAATCTCAGAAAAATTTAAACTGTTCTAAAAAAAGCTCGCATTATTATTTACAGCAGGAAGCTGACCTCGATGAGTGTTCTTTGGGAAGTTGTTCCGCGGAGATAGCAGCAATCAATTTGGCAGTTCGGAAGAAGAAAAAAGATCGAGAAGGGCAAGATCCAATTCAGAATGTTACTTGCGCACCAAAATTTGTGAGGTGAGCAAAGCATAGTGTAGCTTATTAATTCTATTTCATTTTTACTTGTCTTGCAACAATTTTGGAAAGTCTTAGTCTCAAAATAACATTTACTACAAATTAATAGTACTCGTCAAGCAGTGATTTTAAAATAATTTATGCTCATATAATGTCATAATTGCTTGCAGGCATTCAAAGACTCATGAAACGGATTCCAAAAACACGTCTGCTCAGTTTACTCAGAGATCAGATCCAATCAAACCTCAACCTGTCAAAGCTCGAGCTATGTTTCCCTTCCAAAGTGGCAGCAGTACTCTCAATTCTAATGGTTCATCGCACTCACTGAATCACAATAATGCTTGGTCCGGATTGGATATTATATTTTTAATACAATTTCGAATTTAATATTAAGATAAATGAATAGTAAGTGATCTATTTACGCAGTATAAAACACTGAGTACATTCATAATGATTACATTTGCAATTTTTTTTAGTAAAAACAGTAGCAGTAGCAGTTATGGTCGAAATGCAATTCAGAGAGTGCCATCTCGAAGTGGACTAATGATAGAAACAAAACCTGCGGACAATGATGCAATATCACTGAAGTCTATTTCTCAAGTACGCAAGCAATTAATGTATTCCTATACTACCATAGCTATTTTAGTATTTGAAATCTCATGCAAGCAATTAAAATCAACTTTGAGATGAATAAGAAGCAATAGTAGCAAGAAACATTCTAGGATCCTTCTGTGAATACCTTAAGCAGATCAATGGAGATGCCACTTTCTACACGAAAACCTGGAGCATTCACGCCTATTCAAGCTCCAGTCAGTATGGTATCTACACGTGGATCTGTTGTTAGTTTGCCTGATCAGTCATTTGTTATTCGATCTCGTGATTTTCATCGAGCGGATCCTATTTTAGCAGTAGATGCGTTAGTTGCAGAATTGGAACTCAATACAGATCAGGTCTTACACTTACATTTTCAGTGCTCAGTGAATTTAAATAAGTTAAAAATATAATAATAATAATAAAATAATAACAATTAAAAATTAAAAATATAATAAGTTCCATAATAAGTTGTATTTTTAATTTTTAAGTTACTAAGCAAAAATTTATATGGACATTGAATCTTGTTTAATGCTTTTTATTTTATTTCTTTTTAAGTGCTCAGAATCATAAATATTTTCTTAGATGTCAATGGCGAATAAGCGACGTTCATTCCCAACTGGAAACGATCTATTTGATCGTAGCTATGAAAGACCTATCAGCAATCGACAGTTAGAACAATTTCCTCCTAGATTAAAGTATATTTGATGTTCATTATTTATTTAGAATTATTATGATTAAAAAAATCTGATTGATAAAACAAGCTTCAGTTGCTAAGCTTAAAGTTTGCGAATCATAATTTTCTCAGGTCAGAAAAAGTTTCTCGTCGTACGCAACAACAACAACAACTTCAGAAAGCAAAGGCATCTTTTGGAGAAATGACTGATATGTTAGAAAGTGTAGTAAATGAAATCATTCCACTAAACAAACCGAAAAGTAATTATAAACGTGACTGTAAGTCTTTTCCTCTCATGTTATTAATGTGTTAGGGAAAGTATTGCATATTGTAGGAAATTGAAGGACATTAATTTACAGTGATAGTAGCGAGTAATAGCAATTCGGTACTTTCGCCATTTGAAACGATAAATGTGGAGAAGCTGAATCCAAGTAAAGTGGAAGCCTTGCAGTCTATATTCGAGAATAAGCAAAGTTAGTTATATATTCAAGACCGATCTGATCACAGTCGATCTTAAATTTAAATCTGTTCCGTGTAGAACAAGTTTTAGAAGCGATACATTGCATGGAAAGCTTGTGAAGTAAGCAGATTTCAGTCATAGGTAACAACAAATCATTCTCATCAAAAGCTCATTGATGATGCGAAATTTTTCTTAAATTGCTGGTCATTTCCTGATTTGATAGGTCAAAAATGTAATGCTTCATATTGTATACTTCAGATATACTTCATATTGTGACTATATACTTATCGCCTTTGTCTGTAAGCTCAATCTAACTTGATTATATCTTGTATTAATGTGAAGTTCAGTTCTAGTAATGTATTAGTCTAAGTTCTAAATAGCAGGATTGTTTGAATTTAATTGATTACAAGTTAAGATTCGTTTATTTTTTCCGTTCAATCAGTTGGATAAAAATCAAACTTTGATCATCGATCAGCTCAATTCTATTTTTAGAAAACGTTGAAAAGAATTTGATTTTTGCATCCAAAGGTAATAATAAATTACCTGTTAGCGATAATTTATGCATATTTTGTAGATACGACAGGATGGCATCGTAGTGCCTCCAACAGCAAACTAAAAATTGCTCAAATGACTACCACTACCCCTAAAACTGTTAAAGATGATGAAAATTACCACGAAATAAACGATATTATCACGTACACTAAAGAGGTAAGAAGCTTAATAAGTCTATAAAACAAATATGACGTAATGAAGGATGATTTTCAGCCTTCGCCTTCATATTCCAAGCCAACGGGTAAGCACACATCAAATATTCGATCAACGTATCCCTCACAACGACGTGTACTACCGGTGCAAACTGATCCGATTCCTGCATTTCCCGTCACTCGACCTCCATCTCATCCTCCAGGTTACCTTCTGATATTCAATTTGATGTGCTCAACCAATTTACGGAACCTCATTTTGCAAAATAACTTTTGTCTTGTACCTAATAGTTTTTTACTTATTACATATGCAGTTTTTTATAATTTTGCAAAAAACGAATTAAGCAAATATATGTTATTGGCACATAGACAAGACTGTTTCTACATGTTACAGGTTCTACAAATTCCTCGCAAACAGGTGGGTACTACTCATCTGGTTCTTCCTTAGGTCTTCCATCGTCATACGCTTCACATCACAATCACTCATCTGCTTCACGTTCTTCTGTTCATCGAGGTTCTATTCCTGGAAAGTTATCGCTGTCTTCGCGTACTGCTAGCATTGATGACGAAGACGATGGCTTCTACGATAATATCCTAGTAATTCTTTTAATACTATTTTATCAACAAATTATTTCTTTTTTTTTTGGCATATTCCTTTAACAAATTTATTTTTATTTTATCACTATTATCATTTTTTTTTTAAATTTGTTTCTCGCATTAGATCGATGAGAAGCGTGATTCACGTGGTAGCGAACTTGACAATGTATCCATCGGTAGCCATCGCTTGCCTCCTCCTGCAAGCGGTAAGCCAACAACGAATAATCGACTAGACCATTTTTTACGCAAAATAAGCGCATCAAAACAACCTTCTAGTGCTGCTTCCTTCGTTTCTCTCAATAAGGTGATTCTGATTGTTCAACTAATTTAACACTCCCAAAAAAACATATACTTTACTTTTATTATAAATTGTTTTTCTTATCCAAAAATTTCCTTCTAATATATTTATGCTAGAACACTTTTCAAGTCATGCATTCATTTTAGGTAGCAAATGAGGTGATGCCAACAAAACCAGCTCCATTAGCAAAGAGTAACAGTTTAAGTCATGATCCATGGAAGAAACTTATGCGAGACAGCAACGATCCTTCTCACGGTCAGCTCGATTTGTTTATTCTTATTTCCGCAAAAAGTGTTCTTTAGTACATCTAATGATTAGACATTGACCTTAGATCAGGCTACAACTTTTATCTTATGACTTGCAATTATTTCGGTTACGTTTTAGCTACAGCGGATAAACGTATCGGATTGGGTCGACGTCTTAAAAATTCCATATTCGGAAGCAAAAAGCGTCTGAATTAGAATTCATAAGTTTTGCTGCTGTCATGAATTAATTAATGTTATTTGTGATGGAGCTGCGATTAAATTCATGGTGCTCGTCAATTTTTCGCATCGTTGCATGAAAAGCGAAATGAAGTTGTTTGTCATGAGAAACTCAGGAAGAATTCTTAAAAGTTTTACCATTTCTGAGTATGACCCAAAAAGGATGAATGAAATGAGGTTCTTCTCACTCACGAGTTTCCTTTCCCACAAAAAATTATTCAAAATAATATTTAGGTTATGTTTTTGCAAGAGAAGTTCCCGCTTCTTTCGTAAAGTCAAGTAAAAAGCTTCCAAGTTTGGTAAATAACGTTCATAGCGCTCGTAGGCACATTTGTTGTTGACTGAGTTGCTAGCATTCTGTGACTAATGTATCCATCGCTACTTTTATTGTTTTCATACTTATTTAGATTTGAAAATAAAGTAAAAATATGAATATTTATTCCAAGCAACTGTTGTGAATTATATTTGTATAAGTTATTAGCCAGATCTCCACGTTTGACAAATTTTTCTCAAGAATGCTTGTAATGAGAAAGACTGAACGAAATAGAACATAATCACTTTTGATGGACGATGATGTTCACGTAAAAATACCAAACAGGGGCTATACTAAAAGACTGAACTTCTGACTAGACGAGAGAGAATGAGTTTTAATTTCAGAGTTACACAGTTGTACTATTTCCCGTCTTCAACAAATAAATGAAATGAAAAGCTGACTTAGCATGGGACAAGAGCATTTGAAAGTTTGCTTAACGGACTAGTTTTCTCGCGAGAAAATTGATCTAATGGTGAATATCCACTGAGAGATTCTCGATGGGGAAATGGAAGTAGATAAGATTTATTGATTTTTTTGCAGTGAAACTCTTTTAAATTATTAAATTAATCGCGAAACACTCATTTTCTTTGGTACACAAAATATTTGGCAAATGAAGTAGAAACAAGGAATTAGCAAGGAATGATCTTGGAATGCTTATTTAAGCTGAACTTCTTTTGTTGAAAATGGGTCAGAATCAAATATTCGGTAGATCTGAATTAAAGTATTTAGAATTAACCACAAGTGGAATATTGTGATGTTTACAGTCGTACAAATTTTACAATAAATTCTTGCAAATATCTCTCATTTAAAGAAGTTGTTATGTTGAAGAGGAAAGATAGAATGCGAGTGTGAAAGTGGAAATTAATTATAATAAAAATTAGTCGTTCATTGTTTTTTCTGTCGAAAAGTGTAATCACCACAGGTGAATACAAACAACAATATCTGAATACCCATGATGAATACTGTCGAACATAAGATGGTCCATAGTAAGGTAACATCTGACGGTATGAAAACACTAATAATGATTACATAATAATCATATGCTATTATCATAACAATATTGATAGTTAGCATTAGTATTTTCACTACTATTATTGTTTTGATATCTATAGTTATTATCAACATAAATTTTAACTTAGGTTACCAAGGAGATTAAGTAGTGTAGAAATGAGCTTCAGAAATTCACATTTTCTAAGATTAATTTATATCTTAAAAGGTAGACAGATTAGTTACCTCTGGTTGTTTGCTTCGTAGCCATCGGTTGTTCGCTCTCTTCTAACTCGATTTCTTCTGAATATCCAATCTCTTTATCAATTTCAGGATTGTTTTTACTGACATATTTTTTTATATCGTTTTCTTCTAATTTTCTTGCAATGAGCTACATATATAGTGACTCGGTTTTCAGTGACTGAATTTTAGATTAAACACTTTAGTTACTAATTTTTTTAAAGTGAAACATTTAAAAAGCTAGTGTAAAATATTAATTAATTTTAGCGATGATTGCCATAATAATTATGAGAATAATTACTTAATTTCTTGATTACTACGGAAAAAAAATATTTAAAGTAGTAGATTACAATAAGGTTAGGAGAAGCTATGCTAATTACGCTGTCAACTAGATTAAAACTATAATGAATAAACTTTAGAATTTAAGGAAATTAGTCTTCAATTCTAACGCCAAACCTGTAGCATTCGACGTTTGACCTGTGAAATTCGTCTTAATTTTATGAGTAGCTATGGTAAAGTTGTGTGATTGTGGCCACGTTTCGCTGAAGGTTTCATTCTCAAACTTGAGATCAAGATGACCTCTTGAAATTGTCTCTTCGGATTTTGTTTCATCGTTTAATGTGGATGCATTAATTACCTTCGTAGTTTTTGTCATAGTAAAAATGCCATTAATTTTTTCAATAGTACTAAGTGTAGTAAAAGTAGTATCCATTGCTTTTGTTTCAATCGTAATAGCAGCATTTGTTGTAGTCCTTCTGATAATAGCACTAGCAGTAGTAGTAATAGCTGCAGCAGCTGTAATATTGTTACTAGACTTAATTTCTTTGGTCGTGCGAGTTACAACGATGCTAGTTATTATAATTTTCTCTGGTGTCGTACTAGTAGTGGTTGCTGTTGTTCTCCTCTTACTTTGTGTAGCGGTAGTATACTCAGCATATGATTTTACTGCAGCCGAACTATCTTACAGAAAATAAATTTTTAAAAGTAAATGCATAAATATTTGAAATCACAAAAATAGGACATAACTTAATAGAAAAAATCACAGTCCAAACTAAATTTAAAACGCCACCAAAATGGAGTAACTTTTGTCTGATTTTTTGATTATAAAATAACCTGCATATTTTTACTTTCACGAAAATGTTTCAAATTGAAGACAGTTGCAAGTGCTAGAACAACTTTTAACAAGAAACACCGCGGGATGACCAACATGCTTCGCTATGTGAAAATGAAATGGAAAGTTACCCATTTCCCGTTACAGTTTTATGCTTTTGCAGTCTTCTTTATTACAGTATGCACTGTACTTCTGCTGGTCTCACGTCTCCACACGCTTTTCTTAATGGAATTCAGAGCAACTGACAGTGCAAAAGAAAACCGCTCTTCTACTCTAATTAAAGTACAAAAAACCCATTATTTGAAATACTTTACTAGAAAATAAACTGTACAGTCACGCTTATTTTACTCAGCAAGTTTTTCAGTTTTCCAATCTTATCCAAAACACTGTACATAGATAGACTTATCGTTTATCAGTGCACGATGACAGAAGTGAAGAATTGTATGAAGAAACATGAAATCGAAACATCTATTCACACCAACTAAATCAACAAAAAGAGAAACCCGATCTATTGACACCTTTATTGGAACCATCATATACAAAAATAGTGAATTCCTAACAAATTATATTCACAAATTAAGAAAAAAAGGATTATGAAAGACTTCATTAATCAGCTCAACACTTTTTTTACACCATCACATGATTGTAGTTCATTGCACTTTAGAAGGAGAAATCACCCGAAGAGTCAACAATATTCAGCTTCACAAATCGCTTGAATAAGATAAAATTAAAAATGAAAAGAAAATACTCATAAGCAAAAGATTATAGTCAATATTTGCAAAAAAAATATGAGTTCAGATTTTGAAAACAAATAGAGCAAATGCAAATGTACTTTACAAAAATTCACTGTTTTAAGATTTGAGCATTCTTCTAATGTACATAAGTATGACAGAAAATTATTCTTTTGGCTGCAGCTAATAAAACGAAAGGTTAATATGGAATAAAAAGGCAATGAAACAAATAATCATTAAAATGGAAAAAATACCATGGTAAAACGAGTTATCAACTGAAATAGAAACAAAGGTACGAGGATTAATTCAGCGCATCTTCAATAAATCTAACAATCCTTACGATAATTTTACAAGTCCATCATAATAGCAGCATTTGATTTTTCAGCCTTCAGCTTTTTGGAAAGAGAAAATTTTGACTCCTCTAAAAATTAAAACTTTAAGAAATTAACAAAACAATATGTATGAGTTAAAATAAAAGAGAAAAACTTACTTTGTGAGTGAAAATGTCGACTGCCCAAATATATCACTAAATCAACCAGCGTGTTTCGATCTTTAGCAGTCACTTCATAAAATTTTACTAGAAATACCGAAATCTTAGTCGTTTAAAATAAAATTGCAGAAAACTGTGCTAACATTAGGCAAAAAAACAAGATTCAATTACATGGAAACTTAAGAAACAATCTTGCAATGAAATTTACTACAAATAAATACCTTTTTCTTGGGTAGCCCAACTTTGTGCAAATTCACTATCAACCTTTCTACCTGGAAGATCAGTCATGTTTCCCAAAACAACAATCGGTACCTGAAAGGTTGTGTTAATTTAAAAAAAAAAGAATAAATTTCTTTTATTTTTCAAAAGACAGCAATCTTTATATCTATATAAATCTTTACAAATAAAAAGCAACCTCCTTTTTATCTTTTCTAAACTGTCTATCTATTGTTTTTTTCAACATATCCATTCTGTTGAACGTTTCGTGATCAACAACTGAATACATCAACAAGAATGCGTCAGCGACCTATAGTGAAAATTTATATTTAATTGCTAAATTTTACACGACTGAAAAAGGAGCAATTAATTCTGCATTTCAGAAGAACGAAATGTAGGAAAATAATAAACAATTCTAATTATTTGATTTTAAAAAAACCAATACAATTATTAATGCATTAGAAATTGATTTTAAAAAAATCTCTATATAATCGAGGATAACAAAAAACATGGTAACCTGAATATATGGTCTTTTAAGCTCAATTGGACCGCTATCATTGATTCCAGCTGTATCATGGAAAACCATGATTTCTTTTGGTCGGTCACCGTAATCCATCTGCACCTGATAAGTGTCTTCAATGGTCGGCACATAGGGCTAGAAAATACAAACAATTGCTGATCAAAAATTGTTCAACTTCTCAGGCTAATTCTCTTCATACTGATCAAACATAAACATACCTCATTAGTAATATCATTCAAACATGCAAGTTGCTCTAAACATGCAGTTTTTCCTACTTTCTTTGATCCAGCAACCTGAAAGACTGATTATTGGCAACATTTTATGATTCCTGAATTTTCAGGCATTATTTTTTCTTTTTACTTTCAAACAAATCGATCTCTTCAGAAAGAAATCGACAATTCAAAACAAGTAGAAACAAAATAAAAGTGCAAAGAGATAATCAAAAATTTAATTACTCTCTGACTAGTCATAAAAGACATGTAATCAAACTAATCAAATAAAATATTGTAAGAGATAATTATGATTGCAAACTTACAAGAACTCGCATAACTTTACCCATAATTCGACTATATGCACTGCCTCCAGGATTTCCAATAAGAGCACTTAGTACCTGAGCTGAGACACCTAGAACAAAAAATTACAACAAATTATAATTTGATTTGATTTCTATTGTCTATTACTGATATTCATTACTTGAAAATAGCAAAATTGAAACTAAATAAGATTTCTTACTTGTAACGAATGGAGAGATTGCGTAGAAACTTTGATGATTTGCACAGTGAAGAAAATAAAACTATGTATTACAGCTAACTGACTTCAATATACTTTGGTTTTCGTAAAAACATTTATAATTTTTGAACAAAAAAATTCAGGAAGATTGTGGCATTAAAATTTCTGTAATTCAGATTATTACAAAATATTTGAGACGCATTGAGGGTTTTTTTTCGAAATTTCTAAATCCCGCGTAAAAATGTAGTGGGTAAAATAGCATAGTATCAAAGTGTAATAATTAGTATAATTTTCTGAATTCATATCATGCATGTAATGTAAAAGGAGAGGTCCTTGGCTGAGTTGCGATAATCATTTGAGCATTAACTTAAAAATCTGTATTAGAATAGAATGAGTAATGTGTGTAGGACAAACTTTGCTTTCTTTCTGATACTTGACTTTCGAAATGTTTGCCTGCAACCGTTTGATAGCACACTTGTTCGATATGAGATGACTTTGGTACTGATGATGGTGATGGAGATGAACGATTTTCTAAATGTGGCGATTCTGCTGCAAAAAATTCATTACTGCTTTTATTTTTACAAAGTTTACGTACAAATTTTTAGCTTAATTAAGTTTACGTAAACGTTTTTATTGATAAATTTGTAGCAAGACGTGAAATTAACAAATTTAACACTTAATATAGAATACTGTAATAAGATTTAAATGAAATAATGAATATGCTATTAGATTTATGAGGAGTAATTAATAATGAGATATGAATATAAGACAAGAAAGATTGAGATATGCGAAGATAAGGAAAGAGATGAAAGAGAAGGAAGTAACAAACCGATAGAATCGTTTTGAATGAATACTGTAGTAGTTGTAATTGTAGATGAAGACGGAGCTGTCCAACCGTATGGATAGCTAATTCGTTTTCCACCTTGACAGTAACATTTGCATGATTCTTTCCATTTATTATTCCCCCTTGCAGTCTTAGTGTTATTTTTGTTTAATAATTTTGATTGTTCACTTTCTGGCATTACCACATATTTTTACCGCTTATGTACTGCCAGTGAAACTACACATTAACCTGATTGATATAATTGATATTACTTATCCTAATTTTGTTTTTTAATTCTATTACAAAAAATTATTATTATTATTACTATTTATAGCCAGCCATAGGCCTTTGTAATTTATTGCTGGTTTTATGTGTTAAAAAGTTATGAATTGATTTTGATAAATATAAGGCAGATTAATGGATCAAATTAGTAATTTAATTATCTACTGGCATGACTTTGCATACTTATTACAGAAATTTCTGATAAAACAATGATTGAAATAAATGAATTTTGTAGCAGTTGAGAAAAAGGAATTATTGTCATTCATTCAATCATTCAATCATCCAGTCATTCAATCATTCAATCATCCAGTCATTCAATCATTCATTCATTCAATCACAGTAGGACGGGTGACTGACTGGCAGTGAAAGGGTAGAAGTGATGCACAATTACTCAACGCAGTCGTAAAAAGTTGATAAGTATAACGAAGTTACTCAGTCTAATGTCTAACTTTTCCTACAAATACGCTGAAAATAATATGGCTAATTTAATTAAATAGAAAATGATCTAAGAGAAGTAAAGAAGTCTAAGAAAATTGTGAAACAGATTTGATCATTACCTTGACAGAAAGAGAGAGATAAGCCAGTGTCAGAAGGGTTAATTAATTGAGCAACACGTAGTTTTACTTTGTGCAAGTAAAACAGCGAGAGTGATTTTTGTGCCAGTTTACTATTTGCAATGCCATGGCTCTGAGTGATTGTACAAAATACAGAAATTTAGTCTTTTTCAATGTCTGAGTGATAAATACAAAATATAAGCATAGGATAATATTTTGATCTGAGGATAATATTTTGAATATGTATGCAATAGCTAAAAAAATACACTGTTAGAAAAGATGTATGGAGGGAGAATTGTTGTGGAAAATGTAGAAAATGTAGCGAGAAGTGTGCAATAAGAGAGAATAGAATGAGAAAAATAAGATAGAATGGAATGGGTTGCGATAGGTTAGAATAGAATAAGATAGAATGGGATAGAATAGAATAGAACAAAATTAAGATATTGTTTTCGTCAAAAAAACAAAAGAGTAAATTAATGAGAGGAGATGCATTGCAGCAAGGGCATTTGCTTTGAATGTTGTTAGTGTCAGTTGCTTGGTAAGAATGATGAATGAGGAAGTGAACGTATAAATAAATAGATGGATAGACGGGTAGATAGGGGGATGAATGGATGCATAATTGAAAGTTGAATGGAAATAAATTATGATTAACAGAATTAAGTGATTATTTAAATGTTCAAAGTATAAAATATGAAAAAAATTTACTTTTCTCAGACAAAATACTTTTTACGTGAATAAACAACTGCAGTAGACAATGCTATGCGTGGATACAGAATTAATTAAATAAAAAATCATTATTGTAAGCAAAAATTGTAGCTAATTTTTATAGCTAAAAAGTGAATATTTGATTTACCTTGGAAAAGTGCCATCAGCGGTGTTAGGTCAGTTTCTCTAAGTATCCGAGATTTTCGTCGTCGACTGCCAACTGAGAGTGCTCGATTACTTCTGCTACACCCATCTAATACTGATGCTACAAAAAGTGACTCCTTCTTTAGTTTTCAAGGTCATCTCAAGGTTAACAATCAAATTTGCCTCTATAAACTTTTTACTCGTTTTTTCCGTAACATATTCAATCTTACTGAATGCATGTGTGTGTGTGTATCTGTGTCTGTGTCTGTTAGTAATTAAGTAATTCGATCATCAAAACTTCTAAGACTTATTAGTTCTAAACTTTGATTAATTTATCTTAAAGTATAATTGATGACTGCAGGATATTACGTCAGTTAATTAATTATTGCAGATAATATCATTGTGTTGTCTTATTCATTATTGGCATTCGTTGTAAAATAATTATAGTCATTAAAGCATTTAATTCATTTCAATGCAAAGTTAACTCATCGTTGCATATTATCAACGTTTTATATAAATAAAAGTGCATTGTCTTACATTTGTTTTTTTCATATATTGACGTTTCACATGTTGACTGACGGCGCGTATGGGGTTTTTTCAGCATAGTAATCAACTAACTGATTTCTGAAAAGTATTCTAGTTTGTTAAGCTTTAGCACAATGCGAATTATGTAACTCTGACATGCTTATCACTGTAAACTATGCAATCAAATACAGGTAGAAAAATAGTTATTATTACTGTTATTAGCATTTTCCATGCTAATAAGCAATTATTCCTGTAAGTAACACATAATCAGTACAACACTCAATTTGGATGGCAAGTCTGTAAGTGGACAACTTCAGAAATGCTTTGTAAAGGATATTTTCTTCAAATCAAACAACATAGTGAATAATTCATTAGCTGTGACCATGAAGGCAATGATTTTCCGAGTAATGTAAGCCATGAAGAAGCGCTTTTTTGGTGATGAACTTTCATTTTAATGCTTGTGAGGCACATTTATGGGGCTGTCAATGCAGTAATATCATGGAAGGCAAGAAACTAGAAAAAGAACAAATTCGTGCAGGCAAATATACATTATTTCTAAATTAAACATTCACATCACGTACGTATAAGTTATGATTACGTATGATTAGAGTGTTTTAATAATCAGTTATACTGATTATAACTATCCACAATGAAGACACTTTCAACTGTACGTAATCATAACTTTGCAAAGCAGATGGTACAAGCTTAACTATGAAATAAATGCATTTCAAAGATGATTAATTCCACATAAGGCTAGAAGAGAGACGAATTTGTTGCTTACTTCAGTCTCTTGGCTGATATATGACTTCGCAAACTTGAATCCAAGAGAAGCTTGAGATCTCTATATTAGTTTCACGTATGCAAAACGTTGAACTATCGAACAATAAGACTTTTTGGTAATTTTGATAAGGGAACAGATAGTGAAGTGAAAGCACAAATGCATGCTTTTTTGGTATTAATGTAAACAATTTTTGAGCTTGCAGTGCAAAGCGTTCTCTTTGCCCACCACTGCAAGCATTCATAGAGCCACTGTTAAACAGAACTCAATCGTATAATTCTTTGAAAAAAACCGAGCAATTTTACTTAAAATCACGCAATGACACTTTAATTCCTCGATAATTGTATTTGTGGTGAAATACTTTTATAATTATTATATCACGATTATTAATTATGATTGCTAATAAGTATCTTTTAGAAAAGTAATAATGGATGAAGTAAATTTAGTAGTCAAGTCAATAGAAACGTTTACTTCAGATAAAGTAAGTCAAACTGAAATTAAAACAAATAACGGAATGTGTTTGCATGAGTTAAATAGTAGTTTAATGGTAGAGAAATAGATGAATCGGTATGCAGCTGATATTATTTAATGCTAACTGATTAGAATGCAGAGATAATTAACTTTATTTCTGCTAATCACATTAAAATCATTAGTTACAAGACGATTCGTTCAATCTTTCGAATTATGCCATACTGAGCTGACCTTAGAGCATTTGAATCAGTAGTGCTTGGAGGGTAAAAGTCAGCCACATGACTTGTACCTAAAAAATTTTCTGGTTTTTGTTTGCTCAACGAAATGTCTGTTTATTTTTACTCACGTGCACAATTCCATGTTTATTTCATTTTAAAGCAAAAAATATAAATATAAATAGAAAGTTTACTTATACTTACTTTTATTTCTGACAATTATCACAGCAAGAGAAATTGGTATGTGAGAATTTTACTTTTTAGACTGCTTTCGTTTGCTTTTCAATTACCAAATAACTGATTATTGAACTAATCATTCATAATTCAACAAGGCAAACCTTCAATAAAAATGATATGATTGCCAGCAACACTACTACCATTGTAGACACTTAATAGTGTCCAGGGGTCATCTGATCCATTGGACAGAATTACATCAGTTGCCTTGAAATTTTTCGCCATTAATATAAAATTAATAAAATATAAACTAAATTTATAACTTTAATTCATCCTTTAACCTCTATTCAACAATAATTCTTCAGTTAAAATATTGAAGTAATTGATAGTGTAGCATTATCATAGACAAAATCAGTTAGCAGAGCTGTGAACGAATGTGTACTTGATTTAAATTTTCAGCTAATTAAAAATTATTCAAAATTTGATAAGTAAAAACTTCATACATGAAAGTTTTGATTACCACCGAAATATTCATTTGTTTCCATTATTTTTTTGTCGATATTTTGTTGTGAAAAATCATCACCAAATACGTCTTTACATCGAGCCAAAAAAAAACTGAACAGCATTTATCATGATTTTATTATGTTAATAGTCAGCAACAGTTTTTAGCCAGTAATAATGATTATTCATATATATATCAAAGAAATTTTTAAAATGATCAATATATATATATATACTTATATATACAAAAAGTCTGTAAATCGTACTTGA
>UYYF01000385.1:0-17435 GCA_900618365.1 Thelazia callipaeda
TTTCAGTATGAGGTTTCGCTAAAACATACTGAACTTTCAAGCTATTTCAACGAATAATTAAAAAAAAATGAAAAAAAAACAAAGGTCATAGTTAATCATGCAAAGAATAAAAATACATTTTTCAAATGTTTAATAACAACTCTGAATTCGGGATCGTTGTTGCCATTAGCTCATATTAGTGACACTATTATTTTTTCCTGGATAATAATAGGTGATAAAGCTATAATCGAGCAGAACAAACCTATGAACATGCCAATCTTTTGTAAATTTCATGAAAGTGATAAACTAGCACAAGATGTCAGAAATTATTTGAAAGGTTGAGAAAGTGTAGCGTAAATTTTTTACTGCAAGGCATTTCTGTATATTAATAGATCGAAAGATAAAACTATTTCATTAAAAATTAGATTATTTCAGAAGATTAATGGATGGAAAATGTAATGTTATTAGAAAAGTAAATTTTAATCCAATTTTTTCAACAACTAAGAAAATCTGTTATTAACATCAATAAGCAATATGAGCTGTTCAGCAAATTCATACTACTTTTTCTTACCAAAGGCTGTGATAGTTTTATGGAAGGCTAAGTTTCTACCTAATTATCGGTGTAACAATTTATATTAATTTATTACAATCTACGGATTCGCCCCATTCACCCTTCAAGAATTTCTGAGTTTCGAAAATAGCACAGTTTGTGAGATATTTAAATTCAGCATATTTAAAAAGCAGGAAGCTTTCAAACGCAATTAACAAAGTCTGGCATTCAAGACGCCAAAGTAGCCTGAATACAAACTCTATTCAGCCCTTAATAACAATAATAATTAAAGGGTGAAGAACAGTAGTTTTGATCAATTGAGCACGAATCAATATGATTAACTTTCAGGACTCTCGATTTTTGCTATTCTCTTTTCCCTTCACATTTATAGTGGTATTACAATCTGTAGCTGTAATTGCTCACTGCCATTTTCGAAAAGTTCGAATAACGTATTTACTCATTTTAAAAGCACAGCAGGACAAAAAAACGAAGTTCAGGGACCGAAAACTTCGTACCAGACAAGAATGATATTGGTGACAGCTTCATAACATTTATTACTAAAAAAAGCAAAAAAAAAACCTTTGTCTAAGAAAATCTGCAGCTTCCTTTGTTGTTTAATCAACAAAACAACACATCCTTGCAAGAACGAAGTGCTATTATACATTTATACTAGAGGTATACAGAATTCAAAGCAAACAAAAAAGAATTGAAGAGAATTCGACTACAGCTATTACCAATACATGTTGTTCTCCAAATAAACGAACTAATATTGAGTTCAAAAAAAGTGCTGCAATTCGAAACTTTGCGCAGTTCATGTCTTCAACTGCAAAATTGAATGCTTTTCATAAGTTTTGCCCATTCTTCTCTATTTCATTAATTGACATGTTGTTTGCGATTGCAAAAATCAAGAATGCATTGATTGTGCATCTGTTTATGAGGTATGTTCTTAATGTTGTTATTTATATTATAAATTAGCATGGAATAATATAGTAAAATATTTTATAATAACTAACCTATTTTCGATATTGAAGTGGATAAACTGGTAATTAAGTAGCTTCAAACTTTTTTAAAGTTTGAAGCAGCTGGTTCGAATTTGTCAGTAACGTTTGCTTATTATGTTATTTATCAGTATTTCTTCATGAGTAAGGAAGGAAATTTCTACGTGGTAAGTACAGCACTGAAGTTCGATTAATTCCCAGCATTTATTGTTTCTTTTTTTCATCTTTCCTCTGTTCCTTTTCTTGATTCTCTTAGGTCACAGTGTTAAATTTTCACTTAATTTTCAGTACTTTTATTTTATCATTTTATGGCCATCTGCGGTTGCATGACTAAACTAAACAAGGATTTTTTTTTCAGAGCTGATGTTAACAAAAACGCATTGTTTTTTAAAGGTCATTCACTGCGATTCATCAGCATCTCAGGCATGAGAATGTAAAATACGAAGGAACGCGTGACATTTGCTGCAGAATTTCAATGAGTGTTTTAAAATGGAGCCCTCTGATTACACTCGGATAATGTGAAAACTAATTAGTACTACTTTTGGCTTGATATGACGCTAAGAAATGGCCTAGGTAGGAAAAATTATGTATGTTTAAAATTGCAGAAAAAATAATGTTACAAATTTGCTTAGTTTTGGGATGATTTCGAGCACGTGTAACACCTTCAATGCGTAACTCGGTGATGAAAACTCAGTGAAGCAATTAATTTTGTACTTCCAGTAAATGCTGTGGTTACCGTGAAAGCGATTTTCATGCATGGTTTATTTTTTTCAATAAATAGGATTGCTCAAATGCACATTTTCAGGTCTGGTGGGTTACAAAGTCTCGAGTGCACTTTAATTCTTTCATAACGTGTTGCAAATATCAATGTCATTGCAGGAATTCCATTGATAATAACTGGGAATTTTTCACACCAGTACTGTCAAAAAATAAATGTGACAACGCACATATTTTCTGCTTGAAATTGTTTTCCTTTTTTGGAGTTTTGCCGGATGAATGACAAATAGCATAGGATTCGATCAAAGTAGCCAATTCACACCTCTTCGTTCGCATTTAAAAAGGCTTTGCTCCTACCGCCTACATGATCTTCAGAATTGGTCAGCAAAATAACCGGCGTTCATTTGGTCGAGGCCAGCATCGGACTGTGAAATTTGTTATATATGTTGTGCAAGTTTTGAATTATTCAAATTCTAATTCTACTCTATCGGCTACTTTATTTTGGATGAGTGAAAACTCTGTGAATATATTGCTCTTCAGTATGTGATTACATTGATTTATTTGATATTCTTGCATGTTTGTAAATATGACATAGCTGCCTGCTTCATTGTATAAGCATAGAAGTGCTGAGAATATGTGGTTTTTGTATGGGTCGGTCCGTATTCATAGATGGTTTGTCATTGCAGTTGCCTACATGAAGATAATTTTTGAAATCTCGAGATGAATGTCATGAATCTGACCCATGAATACCGTATTGAATCAAAATAATACTCTAATAAATACTTGGCGCTCTGAATGATTCTGACGCACAAAAAGTTCTTGTTACTCAACACAGTGATTATATGTGGACATGTCAGAGTACTGCAAGAAAGCAGACAAGTTAACATTCTGAAGTTATCGGTATGAATTATCGGTAAGTTATCCAAACTTATTTTATTATTTAAATAGAAAAAGGTCGATAATAAACCCTAAATTTAGCTAGTACAAAATTTTTAGCTACTGTTTCATATGAGATTAAAATAAGATCAGGTCGCAAATCCTGCACTTGACTGCTTGCTAGGGAAACGCTATTCCCCATAAGAGTTGCGCAAAAGGCAGATGTTATGAAATTAATTTCTTGTCCACATAATCTTGCTTTTTCGGTCACTCAATAGTTTGATCTTCATGTGGACTGTAGTATAGTATTACCCTTGAAAGTTGTATTCATTGTCAGCCTATAAGGAACAAAAGTGGTCGTAATACTTTTGGGAGCGCATAACTGCAGTCAGGAATTAGCTGCTACTACTAGCAGCGAGCAAAAGCGTGCTTGTTCATCAAAACTTCATTAGCTAGTGAGACCGAGCACCCATTACTTAATTCTTGCTTTTTATATTCCTAGTTCATTCAAAAAGTTAAACGATCAACTCCTCGATCTTCAACCTTCATCCACTCAATCAACCTCTCTTTTCCAATGATTCAAGCAAACAAACGATTCTTTGAGATGAAACTCACCTTTATCCACTTCCTTTCATGGCTACTTGCTTGCAAGCGACTGTATCGTCATTCATTGTCACTGTTTTAACTCTTTCAACTCCCACTTTGTCTTACGCATCTTACGCATATGTTCACGCTTATCCAAAAGGCTTGTCTTTATGCTGTTCCGTTACTCATTATTAGCAGCATTTTTGATAACCAAATCATCGCTGACAGTTCTAGCAACGGAAGTGTGTGTACAAATGTGAGAGAGTAAGAAATTAAAAAAATAATTCTTCGTTCAATAAAAATATCCGAGAAAAAATGATCAAAAGTAATAGTAAGTGAAGTAGGCAAATTTATGTAAGCACAAAGTGTGAAACCGTAAGCTTTCTTAAACCTGCAAGAGTTAAGTTTACAGCCAAATATTGCTGGGGAGCCATAAAAATCTAGTTGATAATGTATTGAGGAAAGAAAGCAGCCATCGTATGGCAAGAGTAGCAAGTCTCACAAGGACGACGACTTGTCTGAATCGTTGCATACTTTCACATCGAACATTCAATGCTCTCTTAAATCCAAGATCATTTCCCTGCTTTTCTTATTCAAAAATCTTTTTTTCATTTTGGTGTTAGCCAATTTCTTTCTCATCAAAAAATGTCTCTCAGCTCGTACATTTTCCCAACATATTTTATAAAACTTCAGTAAAAATCGTTAAACCTACTCGTCTCATGCATGAGTTATTTTAAAGTACATTATAAGCACATCTGTTAGAGCTAAAAATTTTTTTTACGATAATGTGTATGATAGCTTATTTGGACAGCGGAAATGTAATACTATTTTCGCACCAACTCTAGACTAATGGATGTCAGGCAAGAATGAAATAATTCGAAATAATTGCTTTGCCATACACTGTAGATTTGCTTTGGAATTAAGCATAGTTGTTTTCAGTAATAATCTTGTTTAAATCATTTTCCTATCAACCACCTGATACTCCATGGGATGAAATGGATAATATGGCCAGAATGGACCTATCTTTCTTTATCCTCTCCAAAAACCACATTATTAATCTTGCGAAAGGAATGGAATCTAGAATTTTGCTTCATTTATAAAAGGTCGAAAAAAATCTATTTTTTCATGATCAAAGTGTGAGCTGCTACACGCTTCCTATTTGTTATAATTATTAAGACCATTTTCATATTTCAATCTTATAGGAAGTGAAAATTTTCATTTTCCATGAATCTGTAAGTTTGCATTGTTTAATCTAAACTTTGGTAACTTAATTAACCTGTGCAGTCATCTTTTATTTTATCCTTTCTAGATTTATGTATCAATCAGTTTGATTTTGAAAATTTCATATCAAAGGCATTGTTATCTTTGAAAAAGTAACTAAATGAGACCTCTAGAGAAACTTAGAAAAACCTCATAGCGAACTTTTTTATGGCGCTTTTTAAGCAGTATTTGATCAAAGTGTCTATCTTCTGTTTTCACTTTATTTTCATACTTTCGGTGAAGTCTAGATTAATTAGTTACAGAATCATTCATTTTCCATGGCTATTTGGAAATGAGAAAAGTTAATTATGTATTATAAGTTTCTTAAGTACCCTTTTTGTCTAAAAAATAAAATGGCAAAAATTTTCAAAAAATCCAAGTGCAAAAAAGCTTTCGAAAGTTTCAAAGAAAAGCTATAAGAAATTTCAAAAGAAAGTAATTCAGGAACAAATGACTTCGTAATTGGATATTTCAAGTGAAAGTTTTACTTTTAATGCAGAAGTCCAGCATAAGATTAGTCGCGCTATCAGTCCTCTGCTAATGGCATTTTTCAATTCCTAGGCACTGTATTAATAATTAGCAGTTCAATTTTCATCTATCTCATCCAACAAATGACAATGTGTAGATCAAAATATCACTAAAAAAATGAAACAATAGCTCTTGAATATTTTTGTATTATTCTTAATGAAATATGTTTAACTGCATATTTTCCTTTGTGCTATTCATTTCAATATTATTATCTGGTCTATGAATCAGCCATACATAAATTAACAGAAGTATTCAGCTTTTATTCTGTTATTCTAAGCTGAGGACAGAAAGTTGAGATGAGCAAATTTTGGAATCGAAGCAAAAAACTGAAACAAAAAATTGAAAATTCAGCTGCAAAAATTTGCTTTATCACTTTTTCCTTCGACAGATTTGCTATTCTAAATATATTTTAAGATGAAAAATTTGGTCTTGGAGAGCAGTAATGAAATTTGTTCACAATTTAATCTTCAGCGATTAAGGCTCACGCCCCGTTTTATTTTTGAAATAAGTGTTATTTGCTCACACAGGTTCTATTTGTTTACGGGAAATGATTTTTAGTTATAAATTTTCTTTTTTATAAAAACATTGTTATCATTTCTACTGAGTAATGCAATCAGAAATATTAAAACTGATTCGAAAGCAAATTAGTCTTCTACTTTATCAATCCATCATGTAATGCTTATTCTAATGTTGCAATTCATCTTGCTGGGAACAGAAAAAATTCTAAATTGAGTGAGTTTTAGATTTATTAAATTGGGATTGAAATAAAAGCAGTCTTGGAGAAAAAATACTTCAGTCTTAACAACTTAGTCTGTTTTTTTTAAAAGATAGGTGACTAATGCAATGTATGTAGGTTATGGATGGTATTGAAATATTTTTCGTAACGTCCATTTAACTGCAAATATGCATAATATTAAATCCAATTTACTCTTCAACAATGGTAAGGCTCCTGGAAATAATTATTTTATCAATGAATAATGAATAGAGCTGTGAAAAATCGACTTTTCATAAATTTAACTGATTCAAGAATGCAAGCAGTATGGAATGTTTGTTGTTTTAAAAAGTCATTTGTGATTCAAATGATAAGGTGGCATCACACTCATGCGCAATTCAGAACTTTGGAAAGGGACTCCATAGTTTTCAAATCAAAGTTTTCTTTCTTTCAGATTTATCAATAGAAGCGCACTTTTAATATTTTTTTTAATTACATATATTAAAATGTATATAAAAGCATGACATTTTACATGGCAATAAAGCAAATAACGTTTGAGAGTTCTGTTCGTGTGTTAAACCAGATAACTTCCTCAAATATTAATGACTTTTAATTGTTAGAAAATATGAAATTTTTATGGAGTGCGTAGATTCATTATTTACTTTTTTTCAAATATTATGTAACTTGAAACTGCAAATATAAATTGAGTAAATTCAAAATAACTCTATCACTGTTAACAAGTCATCAGAATTTCAAAATAACTTTTTGTGTATCTACGAACGCAGGTAGAATTTACAGAACCTAATCTTAATTGTATCTTGTTGCATATCTCAATGCTTATTTGTAAGGTGTTTTATGCAACTTGACTTCATCCCCGATATTTTAGTTCTGTTCAAAATTACTATCCTGCTGTGCACAAATAAACAAGCGTCAACAAGAAGCTTATCAGAAAATAGGAATCAATATTTTAAATGTAGCATTAAAGCCGGTAAAAGAAGTAATAAAATCCTTGAGTGGCTTTCAGAAACATTAACTTTTTCGAATGACATTGGTATAGGCCTATTTACTAGTTGTTTCTCGAACTTATCATATGTTCACTACGTTCACTTGTTAACAGTAATAGAGTTATTATGTAACTTGCAATTGAAAATATAAATTGAGTAAATTCAAAATTAATTTTTTTAGGGCCACTTCCTTTTTTTAATTTTCCAGTTATTTCTCGATAAATTCAAGCTTTTAATCTGCTGAAGTCAATCACTTGCTTAATGTATACTGCCACTCAAGCACATTGCTAACTTTTAATTTTGTTAACGTAACATTCGTAATGAAAATAATAGCCATTGCACAAATTATCTCTTTATTTATTACAATTCTAAATAATTTCAGCTCTCATTATCAGTATGAATAAACAACATTAAAAATAGTGATACAATCAAGTGAAATGATTTCTTGAATATGAAATTTCATTTGCTATATGGAAAAAAACAGCTAAACCCCAGTATTTATTTTAAAGCTGTAGTAATGAATAACATGATTTATATTTGTGCACCAATCACTATAATCTGTGCCAAGTGATGAGAAAATAATTTCTGCTTCAATTTTTCGCACGACTGAGCCAAATTATTTATTGATTTCAACAAAATATTTTAATTATTAAAGAGATTAAGCTGATGCGTTTCTGATTACTTTCAAGCAGTTCTTCTGTACAATTTAGAAAGTTGTATTTGCATTTGAAAACAATATGTGAAACAACTTTGTATATTTTTCTAATTGTGAGTGCTACAAAAGCCTGCATTCAAGTTATTGCTTTCATTTTTGAAAGAAGACTTCACGAATCCTATATTCAGTTCGAGTAATATCAATTAAGTTTGAAAATTTTTGTTTAGATTAAAACACTTCAATTTTTTTTCATATATTCTAGGTTCATGCAAAGTTGTCATGAAAGGAATGTGCACGAAGACCGATCTAATACTTAACGCTTAAAAACCCAATTATTTTTCAATATTTTTTTCAATATTTTTTTCTTTCAAATTCATACAGTAAAATTGTAGACTATAAATATTTAATTTCCCAATAAACATTTTATTATGATACAAACGGCTTTATTGCTTTCTTGATCTGAAAGTTATTTACTATCTCGCATAATTTTAATGGTATAATATAATTTTGCATCAGATTGCTCTTAGAAAATTAAAGCAATTTCAGTGCTATTATTATTGTCAAGTAGTAGATGAAGAAATGCCAACAAATTACGCTTCTTGGCACTTTTTTCATCTGACCTTTTTTTACTTCATTACGAATCATATTTTATCGTTATTACTTGAGCTCTTATATAGATGAATTAACTTTCACTATTTAGATCATACTTACTATGAAATAGAAATAAGACGCACTTTTATTGCTGCTATTTTTTCCGATTATCAATATCGCTATCACTACTGTCGTTTTTTTACAATGTCATCGGAAGGCAATGAAGTGTTGCTTAAAGAACATTTGAAAACAGCCAGTATTTTGGTATTATGTACTGCCAGCATAACTGGACATATGGTTTCAATTTATATACTTTATTCAGTGCTTAGTCCCAACAACTTATTCCTGATCAGCATGTCGTGGTATAATCTTTTTTTACATTTCACACAATATACTTTATAGTATTTTGCATTTTGAAGCAAAAACTAATAACGGATAAGCCTCTCCTGTGTAATTACAATTATCTTACCAAAAAATTCTTTTGAATTACTAAAGTCGAAAATAAGTATTACTCATTTTTGAGAGAAAATTTTCTATGCCGAACTTTAAGGGAGTAACTTAGCTGTTAGCTTATTAGCTAGTTATTCAGAAATTTAATTTCGATCAAGTGTCGCCGCGCTATCTCTTCAAATTCCTTCGATATTCGTAAAAATAAGCATGTTTTCTTTCCATCTGATCTATTCTTATTAAATTATAGTTTCGTACAGATAAATATTAAAGCACCAAATTATGCAAACAAATATTTCATTTTGTAGTTCAAAAAAATTTCAATATAATTTTAGTCAATTAGTATTTAAAACTTTTTAAAACTATAAATAATATTCGAAGCATGTTTCTATTCAATTTTAAAGATGAAAAAATTCATTTAGCTTAAACAGCCTTTGTTACTGACTGAACCTTTTATTCAGGTTGCAGGAAGTTTCATATAAGTACAAAGCTTGCTTTAATTTTCTATATTTTACGTTTTTACAAATAATTTTCTAAGCAGTGATTAACTGCGATAAAGCTTTGATATAAAGAACGTAATTAAAAAAAGATATATTTGTCATTTGCAGTTATGCATTACAAATTCATTTGTTGCGTTGAAAGAAGTCTTTTGTTGTTGAAGTTAACAGGAAATTAATAGTCACAAAAAAGTAGACGCGTTTTCTAACTTTTCTTTTCTAACTTCAGTCTAACTTCAGTCCTCTAATTCAAACTTAAATATCATGAAAAGGATCCGAAGCCATGTTTTTGTTACTTATTCCAATGATAGAAAGAGTTAACATGATTAAAAAAATTTTATTGAAAAGTGAACAATTTTTTGGACTTCTAGTACATCATTCATCGTTTATCCTGTACACCTGCAACTAATATTAGTATTACTAGTAAAAAATGTAAAATTATTTGTATTACCAATAAAAAAGCAAGCCTGTTGAAAATCAAAACAAACAAAAAAATTCATAAAATCAAAGCAGAAATTTATAATTTTCCTTTCCAATTTTTTTCTTTTTTGGTGGAGTGCTTAGTGCTAACGAATCATTTACAAGACAAAATGAAAATTTATTATTAGTGAGAACAAATTTTTTAAGAAAAACAAGTAATACTTCTTTTCGAGAGGACAGCAGTAACTAGTGATCTAGAATACTTTTGCTATCCTACTGCATATTTAGAATTCAGTTATTTCAAATAAAAAACAAAAACAACAACAACTTTTTCTGCTTGTTTACATCTAGTGCATTGATGTATCACTTTAGTTGAGAAGAAAAACATGAAGGAATTAAAGTAAACTCATTCATGAAATATAAACATTATTTAATGCAAATACTTGGTAATTGTTGTAGTGAGGGCAATTGCAATTTGTACATGGGAAGAAAAAAAGTTAAAAAAATGATATATTTATTTTACATTCTGAGCATTATTAGTGCGAGTAATTAATATAAATGAATTACTTTGGAGTAGGAGAGCATTTCAAAAATTCTGAATTATAGTTTCTTCAAAAGTTGATTCAAAATAAAGCTTTTGAATTACAAATACAATGGTGATGAACTGAGCAGTTACATCTAAAAATTTTACAGTTCCCAGGTAGTATTATCGGCGAATTTCTTCTACTCCAGCTTATTTAAGTATCTCAGTGATGTGTGTTGCATTTCTCAACTTTGGTCACACGCATGGGTTTCCACGCTATTGGTATTGGTTTTCTTCCAAATGCAATTACTTTGTAGGGGTTAAGTATCTTTTTTAAGATATTCATTATTTGCTAAGTGTTGCCAAATAATCAATATTATCGAAATTTTCGATATAAAATTTCTTGACAAAGCCGTCAAATGAACGTGTTACTTACTCCTTTGCGTCACTGCTGATCAAAGTAAGCGAATAAAATTAGCAAAGTGAAAAGAAATCAATGTGAATTCCATCAATAGAAATTTCATTAAACTTATAAAAACTTTGTTAAAGATGCGAAGTGAAAAAATTTCATTACATTAGCATAAAAATTGCTAGTCCAAATCTCTTTCCTAATCTATACTAGAAATCAATGTTTTCCAGTATTGACAAACTGGAGTATCCTACCTTAAATGAGTAATGAATACAAATTCATTAAAAGAAGAACTATTGAAACATGACGGAAATACTTGTCTACATCACATCTTTAACAAGGTTTTGTAAATTTAATGAAACTGCTACTGATTTATTCATAAGAAGTGGCAAACTGCATACTTCATATCAAGTGGTTTCTGATATAAATCTATTGAGTAATGTTCATGACAAAAAATTAAATGCTGTAAAATTAGCTGATTAATTTTGCTGGCCATATATTTATTTAGGTTTCGGTGAATGTATCAGTGGTGTTTCACATGAGTGGTGTTTTCCATGTGGTTACATTATCTATCATTCGTTTCATTTCACTAAAACAGCTGCTTAAAATACAATCTCTCAGGCCATGGTTCAGTTACAATGTTAGTTTGTTCTCAAAATATTCAAAATTCTGTGTTTTTTTCGCTATAATTTTGATCTTTATGATGGCAAATAAAAACTTTACTTAAACTTTAGAGATGTAAATAATCAAGAATTTAGAAAAGAAAGACTATCTCTAAAGTACTTATTAAAATATCTCCAAAAAGAAATACAAAAGTTTTTCAGAAATGCCTACGTACCATACTCTTCATTAACATCAGTGTTGCGCTATTCTGCGTACCTTTCTTTTTTAATTCTGAAGTTCGTGAAGTACCATCACACATCGAATGTTCAACACAATATCCGGAAATGAACAATCTTTCAGCACATGAGCTTGGTTTCACTATTATTGCTATGAATACCGTTCTTGGTCGAATAAACTTCTGGCTTCTAGGCACTATTTGCAAGCTAATTCCATGTACTCTCTTGGTGATAATGAGTGTACTATTGATTCAAAAACTACGAGAAATTCATTTACTCTCTATCAGATTCACATCACCAACGCGTGAGCGAAGACATCGACGAATCACGTATATTATCTTGGTATAAAAAAGGCTACTTTTTTTGCTATGCAAAAGTAGCGAACTAAAAAATAAATCTTATGCTCTGAAAAATCTTAAAAAATAAATCCAATCTTTATGCTACAAATAACCATAATTTGCATTTGAATTACAAATTTTTCAAAAGTTGTCAAAAATTTTTTGTTAGTGCTGTTAAATATTTTTTTAAATTACAATTTTCGTCTCGAAACTCAGCTTCTTATTAAATTATTATAAAAAGTGCAAAACAGTTGAAACTTAATTGCTATAAAATAAACTACACTGACAATTATTTTATTTTTCAGTCAGCAAATATAAAATGAGTGTGAGAAGTAATAAACTGTTTCTCTTGAAAAAATTGAAAATCTGTCCAGAAGCAAACCATGGACTCAGAGTTATTTTTAAATTTTATATCGAGAATGCTGAAATACCTACCTATTCAGATCCTTGATCTTGATACTTACAGCTTAAATAACTTTCAAAGGAAGTATTAAAATTTCATGCAACATTGAATGGCATTTTTGGTTTACTGCAACTAGCACTTAAAATAATCAGTGTGCTGTACTAAGTTTTTGCTTATCAATCCATATAAGAATTTTTTATTTTGAAAGTGAATATATTTGAAACATAGAAAACTCGTTTTTTAGATAATTATGGTACTTTTTGTGGTCGTAGAGCTACCTCAAGGTGTGTTGTCAGTCTTAACATCTTTGGTAGGTGTAAGTGATTTATTTGCGGACTCTGAATTTATTGGTGATTTATTTGACATACTGTCATTGCTCAATTCTTGCGCAACGTTTGGCCTTTTCTGTGCAATAAACAGCTGTACCCGAAATGCACTTGCTCGAAAGTTATCTCCATTGAATCATAAACGTTTGCAGCGGATTGCTCATCTGTTAGTAATTTACTAATATTGGTTACGTTTTTGTTAAAATAAAAAGGTATTTCTTGTTTTATCTTGTTTTTTGATTTAATGAGCAACTTTTTAAATTTTCCGCTAAAGATTCTCAATGTACAAAGTCTATCCTTCTTAAGAATTTTTTAAAACTTTTACAATATGCTGATTATTTTTAAGTGTGATAACGATACTGCTGACAAGAAAACCTTAAAGTTGGTAATTTCTATATCACGCTAAAGAAGAGAAAAATGCCGCCATATGCCTACAAATAAATTTTCAGGTGCAGACACAATTCAGTCGTAAAAAAACACTGCCAACTAGATAAAACAAAACCCAACATGCACCTGAAATTACTACCCAACAGGCTGAAATCAACAGTTAATGATACTGATGGTTTATAATCAAACTGGTTGAAAATTTGGGCAGTAACTGATGAGGTTGCTCAACTTGTGTTCAATTCACTGATACTAGTAAATTTAGTAACACCTTATGATTATAGTCGTGACACAATTTAAATTCTTGCTCGTCGAGAAAAAGGCATTATTTGTCTAAGGATTCGATTATAACTAACAAATTAAGTTCAATACTCAATTCTAGTAAGTTGAATTCAATGGATACGTTTTTCTTTTCTTATTTTTTTTGTCTCTCGCATGATGGAAAACAATATATAAAAATTTCCTACGCAAATCTGTGATTTTCATACTTCGTTTCTTGCAAACAGAAATAAGTGGCAAAAAAATAGTGTAAATATCAACCAATTAATTTACTACATCTTATAGTTCTCCTATGTCATCTCAGTGTAAACGTTTGGAGATTTGTTTGCAACTTAACTTTACTTGCAAATAAATGAATAACGAATACGAATTTGATCTGACTGAGAAAATGGAAAATGTCATCATTATCAGTGGCAGTCATCATACTCATGAGAGCAATTGTAATATCACCTGCTACTGGCTTACTTTCATAAGAATGGGAATATAAATGCGCAAAACCATAATCAAAATACTGGCATGTGATGAACTGTTTGAAATCAAAGAAATATAATTTCAAATCGTATTATTTGAAGAGCTTGAATAATCATATAGTTGCCCTCTCTATGCAATTTTTAATACACACAAAATCATCCGAGCAAGTAATCTGACATTTTTGCACTAAAACTGAAATCACTCATATTTTTAATCTGTTTCTCGTCTTACGACCAATAATTAGACTCTTTCACAATCTTTTTTCATTACAAATATATGAAAGAAATAGCGGGACACGTTTTTGTAACGTTTTATGCAAAAACTAGTATTGGCAAAGTCATCAGATATTGAACGAGATTGGAAAGGAGAGATTAGGGTTTTTTTTTCAGAGCAAGAAGAATAGAATTTTTTAGCATTTTTCACTACAAGAGGAATATGAATAGTGTATGTAGACATTTTCCATTTTGACTTTGATTGGTTGAGATGAAAAAAAAGTTAAGATAAAGATAAACATGGATGTGACTAATGTGCTAATAAATTGTAACTTACTCAGTAACCACTAAAACCATTTTGTTGCTGTTGTTGTGGAGGAGAAATGGTGCGATGAAAACTTTCGGTTGTTGTAGTGACTTCATAAGTGCGATCTTGATTTCGACGATGACGTGCAGCAGATGGCGTTTGGTTTGCTGTTGTATGCGGCAAATCTTCTTCATAAACTCTATAAATTATTTAATAATGTCTGTTTTATGAATCCTTTCTTCAAATTTTCGTCTTAATAACAGTTCATATTCCAGTTCACATTTTAAAACAGTTCGGAACAGTTAGCAAGCGTACATTTTGCTCTTTAATTATTTCACTTTTGGAACTTACGTGTATTCTTCTTTTAAAGAAGGCGCACGTATGCGTGGTAATCGAAACCACTGAAAAAATGGGCTCACACGTTCTTCCAATATCATTGGTTTTTCCGTTTCAAAATGATAGTGTTCTTGAAAACAGAGTACACAGTGACACTGAAAGTTAATCAGTTAATTCAAAAGCAATTCGATAAATTATTCTGAATGATTTTTAAATAAATTAATTTTGAAATATGAAAATGAAATTTTGGTGAAGGAAAAAATCGTGGTACGAAATATACTGCACGTTAGAATAAAAAAGTTTGAAGCCGATAAAATATGAAAACTGAGAAATATAGAATGCAAACTAAAGAATAAAAATACCTTTTTCAGTGCGCCAAAACAATTCAAAAATTTTCTGAACATAGTAGGAGAATTGAAAAAAGTAGAGTACACTTACTAAAAATAATGCGATAAAAAAACCGATTAGCCATCCAACCCAAACATCTCTCCAGTGATTCTTATAACCATTTATCCGCGAAAATGAAGCAACGATCGTGAGACCTAGGAAGCCGAATATCAAAAATGGTCTCAAAAGTGGTGCACCACGCACGCTGATCATATAGTAAATATAACACTGTAAACAAAACGAATTAGTTTTCACTGAGGGAAAGAAAAAATGTACAACCAAAGATGTTTGAATCTGCATTGTTTAGCAACAAAAATGCTTGGCTGTTAAGCATGACTGTCATGGAGATTTAGGTATGCTGACTGAGTGAGAATTTACAAATTAAAAACTTAGTTTTTAAATTTCAATTCTATTTTTATATAGACTTCAAAATAATAAAACATTAGTGGAGAAACAACGGCATGTTTTAAGTCTATAAAATTTAAATGAAATAAACAATATAAGTATGAGTTATAGTTTGAAATTTTTTGATTTCTGCATCTTTTCATGTTAAATAATTGCAACTAAAAATTGACTTTGATAACAAATAAAATGGATAAACTCACTGAAGCAAAGATACACGAAAAAGATGAGAATGCAGCGTGAAGTGACGGGAATGATAAAGAAGCATAACGTAGATCATATGGATTTCGATACAAACAAGCCAATATTGGCGATGGTGATGGGGACTGCTCTAATGGTGCAGTGCATGCACTAAAATTTTTCTGCTTCATTCTGATGTAAAAAGCATAAAAATTAACAAGCCGAGGTTACCTTAATATAATTAATAAAACAGGAAATTCCATAACTAATTTTCTCTTTAATCATCATATCTTTTATGCATGCATGCAGCGCCTTAGTGTATAAAATAATCTCAAAAGTCCAAACCACATACTATATTACTGATCATAAAAAGTAATAATTCTTTTTGGATTATCCACATTGCTACAAACAGTGAGTTGAAGGGAATGATTTTTTCCCAATTTCATAAAAAAACTTTGTACTTTTCAGATGTTGAACATTTCTCCATGTATTATGCATAAAAATGATACAAATTCCAGCTTTTTCCTATTGTTTTTATGAAAAGTTTACGATAAAGCTTAAAATGCTTATTGTGAACCAAGGTAATAACAGTATTTCGAAGTAACTACTTGATCTCAAGTTACTAGTATGGTCTTGCTCACTGCATATATAAAATCTAATACTCCAAATTCCGTCAGTTGTTTATACGAAATCAACAAAAAGAATCACGAAGCGGTTTGAATGTAAATGAAGGGAATATCAGTAAATTATTTAACCTCATATTTGGTTTACAAAGCGACAAAAAATATGGCCGATGGTAACCAGTCATGAATTTGATCGTATAAACAAATATTTGTGTTATAAGCGCACCAAACATAAATACAGCTGCAAATGAATAATGCTGCCGAAAAAATCAGCAAAGTCTTTTTTTATTCCATATTTTTTAAACAAATATATATCTTCCATAAGTTTCAAATAAAATCCTGTCTTTTAATACTGCATTATAAATATCATTCTGACGAAAATTTATGATTAATATCCAGATTATTTAAATATCTTTTGATGAAAGCTGAATCTTGTCAAAAATTGAAAATTTTTTAGCATTTGCAGATTTGAAACTCCAATTTCTCATTGCCTGAATTCTGCAAATTCGCTAATTCCACTAACTGACCAATGAAACGCATTAGACGCCGGGTAAACAAATGAACTTTGCATTCACCACAACTGGCGTAAATTACTTTTCTTGGTTTTGTAGAAAATAACCAAAACATTACTTCACCAATAAATATCTGAAATATATTTGTCTAGTTAATGGATAGTAACTTTGAAAGTGAAAAGTACTTATAGAATTCTTCATTTTTAGTAGATTCTATATCAACAGCCTTCATAATTTTTTTTTTTGTAAAATAAATATAATTAGTCAATCAGCTGCCGAAAAATTTATTGTTAAAACCATGTCTTTTTAAGTTCACTAGTAAATCATGCAAATACAAATACAAAAAAATTTGAAAGAATAATTGTCGTACAACTAGAGGCGGTAATGTGAATCCAAGTGTATACAGAAGTCCATAAGATACATAGACATTGAAGTCTTCTGGACCAAAGTTTGGCCTATACAAAAATACATCTCGACATTGGAATACTCTTTGATGATAGGGGAATACCGTTGTAAAACTGTAATATTTTTTACAGACAATTATTGTAAAAAGTATTATTTTGACCTGTAGAGTAAATATGAGATGAAGGTAAGAAAAAGCATAGAACGTTAATTGCATAAATTTAATGATGAATTTCACAAGTAATAATAGAAAAAAGGTTAAAGTTCATGTAGTATATATATA
>UYYF01000386.1:0-17418 GCA_900618365.1 Thelazia callipaeda
TATATATATATATATATATATATATATATATATATATAAGTAAAATAACTCTCATATCTTATAAAGCTCTATATATATATATAAAAGAAAACTATGGATTGAATGCATGCCTCGACGTGATATATATATAGTACATTAACTTTCCGTTCAATTTGTTTAGTTTGTATGATTCTTTAGAGATATGATGAGTTTTATGCTACAATGGACTGGATGGAATTAATTGGTGTTGAGGGTATCGTGACAATGCTAATTCGTAGCTTTTTCCCAAAGGTAATTACAACACCCATCATAATTTTTTTCTGAAAAAGGAACAAGTGATATTGCAAGAATGTTTATTCCATAACTTTTCTTGTGTATAGATTTTTTTAGTGGTATGAAACGTTGTGCATTTGGTTGAAATCACCGCGAGTTGTGTCACATGAAGTAGTAATGTGGTACAATGAATGGAAGTCTCGCTTTCCCGTAGCAATTTCTTCATTGTTTATCATACAAGGTATTAATCCGGCTCTTACGCAGTTTTATATGTTCTAATTGTGCCTTTTTTTCAGAACAGTTTAGACGTGCCTTAATCGCAATGAAGCACGCACAACTGGGCGTAATACCTACACACGAAACTCAGCCGTCTTCTTATTCATTGTTAGGTTCATATTCGGGGTCTTACAGTATTACAGTGCCGAGGTTGCAGGCACCGCCTCCACCACAGCTTTCGTTTAAGGTCCTCTTTTTTTAATTTTTTATCGAAGATTTACGGATCGTTTTTCATGACTGCTTTTTAAGCTTTCCATAGAGATATCTTGCTTCTTTATATGATGAATGATAGTGCATCTTCTCGAGAATTGCTATCCTTTTAAATTCTCCTACTGTTTCAGTTGTTGTCATCAAGCAAACATTACTGATCAAAATGTTTTCCGTCTATGTAATAACTATTATTTTTATTTAAATCATTTGCAGGATCTAGTGGAATTAAGGGCTCGTGAAGCTGGTATCTTATATGTGCCTCAAGTAAACAAATTCCGAGCAGGTAAGCCTGTATATTGGTTTGGTAAAGTATCAATTTATATTGACCGCAATGTTATATTTGGCTTCAATGTCGAAACACAGCAATGGTCACCAATTGGGCTAGATCACTTATTAAGCATATGCTAACTGGACCGTTTGTGATTACGCGTTTTCTGAGTTCTGCTTAAACTCCATGAAGAACAAGCTAGCGTACAGATAGCGCGCTGTTAATGTCATGTGTGAAACATTTTGTAGTTTATTCATAAGGGCTCAATCAGTACGGAGATATACGTAAATGCAGGAGAACATTCAGTTTCAATTTAGATATGTATCTGTTAATTCTACCATTAATCTGATCTCAATAAAAAGTATTTATTTTCGGAAATCACGTGTTTAATGCTCATTAGTTTAAGAGTGTTATACTACTCTGTGTCTTTAATGAACTTTCTGTTCCCATCGACGAGTCATCCTCGTTTTAACAGCGATGATATGATGGCTATTATAAAAATAAACAAGTAGGTCAATAAAATTCTTACTATTGCGATTACGACATATTGTAGTAGTCTATTCTAGGTCATTCTATGAGATATGAGAGGTTAGGTTTGTTGCTGATGAGGGTTTTGAGTTAACGCTCTCGGGCATAAACATGGATTGTGGTTATATTAGAGAAGTATAAGTTTGGAATTGTGAATTTTCATTTTGTGAAATAATACAGTAGGTCTGGGCAGATATTGTCTTGTTGTTGTTAAAATTCAGTAGATCTGTGCAGATATTGTCTTAAAGTTGTCCCACGTGACACTGATTATTCATTCCCTGTAAAAATAATTGGTTTGCATTTGAAGCGCACAACGAACATATAGAGAATGTAATGCTGTAAATGCAACATTTTACGCAATAAAAGTGTATAAGTAAAAATTACAATACGAAAAAAATGGGTTAGAAATTGTAAGATTTAAATGGGACATTTGAACTTGGTGTTGTAACGGCATAACGAAATAATAGACTGGCCGGGTACTATGCCTTGCACTTAATCTAACTTCTGATTTTCGGCAAACACTTAGAACTTAATTACTTATCATCTCTGGTTTGCTATTTTCACTTTCATTATTCTTTCGCGTGGGTATATTGAAACTCTGGATTTGTTCTTAATGATATGTGAAAATTTTCGGCACTAGGCTGTGCACACTAATGAATTTGTTTTGGAGGCAGAAGATATACATGGTGCGTTTTTTAGAAACAAGTACTTTAATCCAATGCTGTTATTTTCTTATTCACTTCTGATATTTACTGCATAGTATAAGAGAAAAGCACTGTCGTGATGAGTACTTCTTACAACGGAAATCACTGTTGTTTGTTACACGTACAATGAAACATCCACTTTGTAATCAAAGTTTGATATTTAAAAACTAGCTCGAAAGGGATATAAGTCGAGTACTTGTCTCATATAAATTGTTAGTAAATTGCAAAAAACTGCACAATTGAAGTAATGAACGTTGGACTCAGGAAATTATGAAGCACTGACATTATCCATGCACGATTAACTGGTCGTGTCAATTTAATCTTGCTCATCAGCAAACAATCCATAATTTAGATGCTAAAAAAAGAATTAGTAAAAACAAGTAGAAGTTAAAATATAAAGAGCGGGATAATTTGAGACATTGAATGTTGATATTCAGTTCAAAGTGCTTAATATGGTGAACGAGACGGTACTTGGAAAAAACACGAATCAGCTCAAAAAATATAGACTACCATGTTCAGAGTTGAACATCGATGAAGCAGTGCAACCCTACATCTTATAATCCATGACACTTAGCTAAGAGTAACCGAAAGAAATTAAATTAAGATGACATCTTCGATATTTTTAAAGATAAGAATTCTACTTCTAAATTCTGGATTGTTTGCTGAATGTGCAATGAGATATGACAGCAATCGTAGTACTCTGAACAACATTACTGTGATCACTACCTATGCAGTACTGTGAAAGAAAATAACTGAAGTAAAACTAAATTAACTGATTCATCTCTTTGATTACAGCGCAAGATATATGGCTTCATAAAGGAAAGCAAGAAAAGAAAAAGTCATACACTGATTTATTAGCTTAAACATGTGTTAGGGAATTCAAGTAGAAAAGAGTATGATCAAATCAGCGAGTACGCAACAAAATATCATTACCATTTAAATTCATAAAAAAATAGCCGTTACTTATTGTTTGTTAAAGAAACCATGATATCAACTACAGGTATGTTTAAAAAAAGCAGCAAGCAACGCTCATACAACAATAAAAACAAGACAAATGGATATAGATGCTTCTACTACAGCGACAACTTTATATGTTACCGCTCTTCTGCCCATTCCTCCAGCTCAATTTCGTCCTCTGGTACCAGTAAGTCATTGTGTATATGACCTGAAATCTCATGTGTCATTACATTATCTCATTCTCAGTTGCACTAAAACCATCTTCATTTCATCAACTATAACACTGACTATATTTGTTCACTTTCCTTTTTTTACGAGTAATATCTAAGTTATGTATGTATCAATGAGCGTTCCTCTACCTTTGTCATTAGCGCTTAATTTTACCAAAGAACACTAAAGTCAGACAGTACACATAGAAGATAAGTAAAAGAAACTAGTTTGATCAGTAACTTATACTGCAAAGTGAATATGCTTGTTATTCTATGATACACATAATTTTTAGTTCATTTTGTTAAGTATACAAATGAATTACTATCTGCTGGGACAGACTGTTGCGAGGTGATTATTGATGAAAATATATCCGCGTTCTCGCCAATCTCAACATTCATACATATTATGGAATTCGTTATTTGTGCCCTAAACAATTGCCCTTCAATAATCAATCTTTTATACATACGCTGATACGCTGCAATACACTTTCTTAAACATATAAACTTTGAATGGGACACCAATCCTTTGATGTGCTCTTTATACAAAACAAAAAACCTATTATAAAATGGTTGATAACCCATTCCTTTCCTTATGAAAGAATTTTGAATTGTTTTTCAATTGATAACTTGCCAAGAATACTAAACTGACATATCTAAATGGTTCCAAGAACTTAACAAGAAAAATTACGAAATTTCAGACTGATAGATGTACGATGAAAAATGAAAACGCAATTTTTTAACCGTTATCACACTTTCCCATATGTGATAGAAACACACTAACTGAATTTGAATACCAGATAAGAGTCATAGCATGAAAAAAAAAATTTAATATAACACCTAAGAAAAAATAGAAAAGATTATACTAATAATAAACATTACCGAGCACCGATGTGGCATCCATTCATTAATACAGAGCCAGTGATCTTGCATTTCGGTCCAATAACACATTTATCACCAACCACGGAACGTTTGATAATTGGCTTTTCGCTACGAGCACTAGGTGTGTCAGCCTCAATTTGCGGATAGAAACGAACAGAAGAACTTATATAAGATTCAGATCCAGATGCGACGACGCCTGCGTTATCAATGCTTTGCCCAACGAAAAACTTCTCGGAAAAATTTGGTGACAAAAAACGAACAATCTAGTAACAAATAGTATGTTCAATTAGTCATAGAAAAGTAGAAGGATGTTCAAAAAATTTTCAGTTACCAATTTTTACAACCACCTCACAAATCCCTTCTCAAAAAATGGTTTTCACAAATTACAACACTTCATTAGGTGACTCAAAGAAAAATCAAAACTTGTAGACATTAAAAACATACAGTCTTATTTATTTCGAAATATGCTTCAATGTTGTTTATATGACCAACAATAAAACCATTCTCCGGTGGAATTAAATACGCACAGCACTTTAATAAAGGAGAAAGGCAATTCACAGTACTGGAACCAAAGCTAAACTTCTGTACTTTTTCATCCAGAGGATCAGTTATGTGATGATCAATAACTTCTAAAAATTCTACAATGTAGTTCCTAAAAATGACTTAACAAGCAAAAATTGGTCAAAATACAAAAACCAGTATTAAAGTGTCTAAAAAAATATATACCGTGAATATCTTTCATATTCCGCTTTTCTAATATATATGGTATGAAGTCAGCTTTCAACGATGAAAATTTTCTGAAATTATAACTTTAATATTAAGATATCATGAATGGCACATTGTTTTAATACATTTTAACATCCCCAAAAAACAGATAAACAATTCATGGCGATTTGGAGGAGGCGAAGGAACAATGGATGGTATATTGATAACAAGAACGAAAAAAGTCATAACCGTATTTCTATCTTCCTCCGAATTAGACGACTGAGTGAGAGAAAAAATACCTATTTTTCTTAATGATGTCTAGAGTCCATTTCTTCATTATATAAATATGACAATCATTATATCGAGCTGTGAAATAAGCAGACTCACATCTGAAATTCAATAATTAAAATATGATTCGTCTGAGGTACTTAGACATAAGAATTAGCAGATGAGAATTACGTGCTGAAAAAATCAATATTCACTGGAACTGTTTCGTCATAGTCTTCTTCTGAACCAATAAACAATAATCGATTGTCATCTGATAACACAACGAAATCGCGTCCTAGGAATAAAAGAAAAATACATGCTTATGAATTTTAGACACCTAAGTGAAAGAAAAAATGCCTTTTTTTCTCAATGATGTCTAGAATCAATTTCTTTATTATATATGGTAATCATTATATCGGTCATTATTATCATAAGCATGAATTTTTCTGCTTTCAAAAAAAGTTATAAACATGAATTTTTCTAAACCCATATACTCACGTCGCAAAATGTCTGATGTCAATCCAGAATAAAAGTTTATTTCTGAACCATAATTTTATTTGGACACCTTATGACTTTCAAAAATATCACAATGCCAATTCCTTGTGTAAAACTAGACAGTCATGTAGCTTTTCCACTACTGATATGATTTTCAAAGCAACGTGTTTTGAACTGTAAATGAAACTAAAGCCAATGCAGAAAATTAATTATCCCGGAGATTCTGCTCTGAAACAAAATAAACCTTTAGAATGCTTGATTTTCGGTCCAACAACTGGTCCTGTGATCACACGATCGCACAGTAAGCACGTTAGGCAAGAATTTTCAGCAATATGTAACGATAACATAGGAGCGAAATTCATATCAGAGACAAAATCGCCACTAACTACCACAAAATCATTCTGCAATGAGTATGCAAAATAAATAGACAAACAATAACGGTAATGAGATGATTTTTTCGTTGTTCAACTCATATAATAATTTACCGTGTTAACTATTCGCACTTCGAGATTAAATCGCCGATGACAACAAAGGTTCTGTTCAATATATGATAGTGCATTTCAGCAAATAATTGAAAGTCTATAGACTGACCTTGATGCGAGGTCTTAAGAACCTCAACACATCTGCAGTACCCCAATTTTGAGCGGCACTACTCAGTTTCACAAACTCGACTTGCAATTCTCTTAATGACGGCAACTTAGATCCAGACAAAAGTTGCTTAATCTCACTTATAAGTTTTTCAGGAACTACCATGATGACTTCTGCAAAATATTTTTACCACAAAAATTTTATCCTTAATTCATTTATGCTTTTCAGAGAGAAAAGCATATGAAAGGTTAGAGTACAAAAACACACAGAACCTTCTTACACTAGAAGCATGAAGAAATGGATATAATTTATGACTGCTAATGTTAAACCATTTTAGTACAGATCAAAAATAATAATATAATCCCCAAAACCTCTTTTAATGTCATTGAATATACTCATTATTTCAATCATTCTAAACTTTATACATACAATCCTTTGTTAAAGCCATTTCGTAGTAACAATGACTTCCAATAAACTAGTTGTGCGGTGATGGTTTTTTCGTTACTGTAATAATCAACTCACGGTGAACCCTGCCTTCCGTTTAAAATATTCACTCCCATTTATTTCGAACCATAGGGAACTGTAAGGGAAAACAACAACTATAAATTCATGATTTCTAATTATCCATTAGCTCCCTAATTCCTTACACAATCATAATAAAGTAACAGAAAACCCAGATCTAACCTCTAATATTATTCCTTTCCAAGAAGTTAAGAGGATACCAAAACATTGGTACACCAGCAATTGGAAGCATACACTTCGGGATGCGATTTGTTAAACTCGTCATCCGATTTCCCGCTCCACCGCAGAGAACGATAGCTTGTAATCCTTGCACCGACATCACAAACTTGCAATAATTCTAAAGTGCGTTGACTTCACCATCTATGAGATCTGAATATCCCCACAAATATAGAAAGCATTTGTCCAATCAATATGTCTCACTAGCACATACTACTATTGCTAAGAATGATCCATCAAACTCAAGCATTTTGTTTATTAAGATATTGAAATCGATTCACTGTAGCATAGCAAAAGAGTTCATGAATTTGGCATGACACGAGATTGAACTTGTAAATGCTTAACGATGGAAAGGAAATCAATCCAACTCATAAGATGTAGAATTCAAATCTCGTCATGTAAATTTTAGCTAATTCATCTATCAATTAATCGCTACAAAGAACATTGAAATACATTGTATTAACGGGAGTGTGATGATAAAGCACGGAAAGACAGGCTTAGTTTCTCTCAATCAATATTTCTTCAACCATATCATATACTTCATCTTTAACTGATCTCTTCGAAAGAGAAGCGAACTAGAACAAAGTTCGGAAGAAATTTGTTACCAACTTAAGTTCGGTAAGAATTAAAACACTCAATATGCTCCGTCCATGAAATACGAGAATTACAATTCTGGAATAAGAAAACAACTTGAATTATAGAAGTCGTAAATGACAAACAAAAACAGTTAGAGAAGAAAAGGAATTATCGATTTTCGATGTATTGGATAGTCAGGAAATTCCCGTAAATAATTACGATGTTTCCCTTTTGCCCATATAGCCATTTGAAAAAACCCAGCTGTAGCAAAAATCAACGCTGAAATTCAGATAAGATTAAACAATGAATCTTAGTAATAAAACCTAGAATAACGAAAGAAAGTACTACAAATTTAAAGGATCCTTTCCTTAAAGCGAACTGCTACCAGAGAATAACAATAAATACCACGCTTTCCTAGAAATTCTACAGAGTCAATAATACTTCTTTGTTGGTCTCTGCATATGTAAGTTAAAATAAGTCACAAACCTGGCAATGACTGACACATACACGAGAAAAATAGCCAAGAACCAAATTCATAAGTATAGTTGGGACAGCTCACAAAATTAAACATAAACGTCAGAGGATTAGCATCTGGCAACGGGATCTTACGGATTTTGGTTCCCGGAGGACGCAAATTACGCAGAAGAAGATGAACGGATAAATTGCCTGTAATACAGTAAATACAATTGAAATGGAACAAAATGGTGAAAGCAAATTAAAGTTACAAATGAACAAACGTACCAGCCTCACAGAGTACAAAACCAATGAAGCCAAACAAAATTTGTGAAAAGCCAAAAGCTGGTGGTGTGTATAGCGGATGATTAATATAATAACTAACATACGCTGTGAATGCCCAGTAGTAACTGCAGTTCTGAAAATTTTTGACTATAAAACTTGATGTTATATTATGAATTCTGTACTACATAGATACAACAAGATCACTTTTTTAAATAAACGATCTCAAAATTTCATACTGAAAACAACAAAAAAAAACCTTCCGGAAACTTCCCTTTGAATTTCCGTAAATCTTTTTTGTTAGGAAAGCTTTAACATAAAGAAATATTTTTGATGCACATGAACTACGAATTTCAGAAATATGCAGTCTGTTGAAGCTGATTAGAAAGATTGTTTATATAGGTATGAATTACTTCCATATTTTATTTCAGTTACCTTAAATATATTTTGCAAAGGCATTGTGGCGTTACTAAATCGATGAACGAACTGAGTTTCGATCAGGCGTTTTATATAATGAATTGTCCAACAAACTAATGCAGCACTTACTGCATCAGGTATTGGTGTTCGAGATCCAGCTAAAATTTTACAAATATGTTTTCTGACTGTTTGGGATCCAGCTAAAACTTTACAACAATGCTTCTAAATGTTTTATTCGCTTCTAATGATAAACACCAACCATTTTCATAAATGAAGAATGGCCTGAAGTAGAAAATAGGATAAATAAGAAGCGGTCCCAAATATTCAAAAATAAACACCTGAAAAACTAAAAACTGGATTGCAATAGGCGACTCAGAAGATATTCAAAAAAAAATACCATACGACGAAATAGAATAGCTTATAAATTAAACAAACAAAGTTAGCACGTGCTTTGACTTACAGTTTTCCATCCAATTTGTAAGCCTAGATCGCGAATATATAACTGAACACATGCTGAGGGCAAATTAAGATCCCGAATAATCAAATCATCCTTCAGATTCTTTCCCTTAGCATCCAGACGCAAAGCTATTCGATTAACCGGAAGCGAAAGCCCTAAATACCGCACTGTATTACAATACCACACAATACTGTACTAGTAATTAGTAGTAATGAAAAACAATAAGAACGATCATAAAACTTTCTTTGAGATAAGCGTTTTTTAATTGCCATAATTGAATCTTCATGAGTAACCTGAAAATGAAATTAATTATTTATATCATTTTATTCCAGAATATGCAATATTTTACAGAGTCAATACTATGGAATAATTACAAAGTGAAAACATACATTTTCCAGAGTAGCAACTAATCGCGTGTTCGTTTTGGCATCGAAAACTTCAAGAGTTATACAAGCCATAGCTGCAATATAACACAAAAATGAATTAGGAATAAGTAAGCAAAAAATTACCGCGGTGTGAACAACAAACAGATTAAAGTCAGGAGTGGTGCTGATGAGTTGTATTCAAACTATGAGAACACCACAAACTGGCTATTCAATAGTAAAGCTCCCGATAAAAAGAGATAAAACTCCCAACTGAACCTACAAAACTTTGACCATCTCCGTTTCCCAAGACGTTTTTAACTACACAAGTTTATAATCAAAACGGAGTCCGTCTGCAATTGTCATATTTCGGCTATTTCTGATTCGGCCCAACTTAAAAATAATTGTCTGGTATTTCATGGCTTCGGTTTTAGTAGATAATTTCTGGCACGCGTTTATCAATATGTCAAAAGCTGGTTTGAATATGTTATATATGCAGTAAAAGTAGGGAATTTTGTTAAGATGATTTGTTGAATGTTTGGGAATGGTGATTACGTATTTTTGTAAATTGTTTAATTTGGTCGAGTAAGTATTAGATAATACTTAATCATTTTGCAGAAATGCAGTCTTTTTTTGTTTGGACTAGAAAAGGAAAAATTCATTAATGATATTTAGGATTAGTTATTTTAATTTTATTCATTCAGAAGAACTGTATTGATCTTTTAAAAATGCGACTTTTGTGTAATTTTGTTCTTTTACTCATTTAATGGCTTAATTTTTGGATATTGCCTGTGATCAGCGTTAAGTGAGGCATGATGGCGAGTGATGGTATAGGATCTAAAGCTTATCCGATTGCTGATACAGCATTGGCTCAGAAATTACTTGATCTCGTTCAGCAGGCTCAAAATTATAAGCAGCTGAAGAAAGGTGCTAATGAAGCAACTAAAACTTTAAATCGAGGACTTGCTGAGGTTGGTAGCTCAGTTTTTAGTAATAATCTTTAGTTATTATAAAGTTGAATGAGGAATATATATTTTGTATAGAGACATATACAGAGGAATTGTAGTATTCATCATAACAATAGAAAGTATAGAATTAAGGGGGAAAGTAATCTACAATATCTATATATTTGAAGAAGTAGTTACACAAAAGTTTTGTGTTTTACTTTTGCATTTTTACGATTTGACTTGTTCTTTCTCATAAATCTGATCGCGTATCTTTGTTACTATTTCAGATAATTATAATGGCAGCTGATGCTGAGCCTCTTGAAATTATTTTGCATCTTCCACTTCTTTGCGAAGACAAAAATGTCCCTTACGTATTTGTACGCAGCAAGGTAATATTTTCTGAATGAATGAAATAAAATAATTACGAATTACGTTGCTGAAGCGACTAATTTCATTCTTGTTCTACTCATTGAAGTGTCAGTGTAATTTAAGGCTGCCCTTGGACGAGCATGTGGTGTCTCACGGCCTGTAATTGCTGCATCTATAATTCAGAATGAAGGGTCGCAGTTAAGAAGTCAAATACAGAAGATTAAAGAAGAAGTCGAGAAACTTTTGATTTAAATGTAGTCGCCATTTGGTCATAAATATGTTGTTGTATTGTTTGATTCTAATACTCATAAAGCATCTAAGAAATATTACTACAAACTGTAAAATGTTGCTCTCAGGCATCTCGTTTTCCTTGAGTTGGGTAGAGGGTTGTTATTTATTTCGTTTCAACTTTTTTGGTCTTCAGACTTTATCAGGCAATCAATTTATTGGTTTTATTATTTTACTATTGACGTGCTACTCACAAATCACTTATTTTTCTGTACTTCAGCGCATTGTTCTTGATGCAGCTCAAGTTATATGACATTAATTACTGCATTTTAGATATGGAATTGTAGAAAGTTGTGGCTGATTCTCAGGTTCTATGCAATTTGTCAATTTTGTCATTTTTTGAATGTGTGACAGACTTTTTTCCAGTTTTGGTATGTTCTATTTTATAACTTCATAAATTGTTGCTTGGAAATAAATGTTGTGAAGTCTAATGCCATTTTTGCCTTGTAACAGATTTCTTATATCTGAGTATTGAGTCTGAAGAATACCAAAGTAACTGTGTCTCAAAAGTGTCCTTGTGGGTTATACCGTGTAGGTTCTAGGTTTCCATGCAAACATGGAGTTCAGTATAATTCGGTTTTAAATTAGGGTACATGACAATAATTAGGGTGGTGCTAATGATAAGGAAGTAATTTTCATCGACTAATATTTCTGCTGTTCGGATATGCAAGTCAGCCAAATTTGGAGCGCACCGTTGAGTATGGTCCTGTAAAAGCTTCGTTCACCTCTGCGGGTATAGCATCAGAGTTGTGGATGTACCGTTCCTTCTACTGCATATTTGTAATTTACTGGTGATTGAAGGAATTAGTTTCGAATAAGGTTGCAATGTTTTCATGTCAAGACTATCAAAACGTGGCCACTTTTCTTCAAATAGATTGTAAGCATCAAGTAGGTAACAGATCTCTAATTTATTTATTAGCCTCTTTATTACCATAAAGAGTAAAATTTTTTCATCTCAAACATTCCATGATATTTACTGCTTCCGTGGCATCTGCAAGGGATGCAAGTACGTAATGTCCAATTTGTATGTCCCGAATGCAACCGGTGAAACCTGTCAAGTGTGGTGATTTCATTCTGTGCAAACCACCTAAAATTCGGTTGCACGTTTAAGCGAACAGTATATGGAAAGAACATGTGAAACATTTTTTATTGATTGAAGTGAGTAGAGTTTGAAAGTCGTTTTTTAATCTAATTTGGTAATAAAGGTATAGCTGTGTACAACTAGAATAATTTGGACTGGTTGTAATTGTTTGTGTTTCACTGCTTAACTCTGCATAAATTTAAATTTTTCAGATCTTTTCCGCATTTATGTGATAACGTAAGTAGTATGAGTGAAAAATTATTCGAGATTTAAAATACATACCAATATAAAGTGCATCATATACATTAAGTTCAGTGGATGGGCCTACACTTTCTGAGCTTATGGATACTTCGTCAACAGATAGAGTGATACGTCGTCCATGTCTTAAAATTAGAGTTTTTCTTTCCTACAAAATTCTTATCCTTCAAGTCATCAATTTGTGCCCGATACGAAGTAATTAAATAATAAACTTGTAGAGGACTTGTCAAAAAATTGAGTATTACCGTAATAGGGTAATACTGCGCCATATACCATCTGCTTTTAGAATTGTTGGATGTGTCAGAGCGATAGGACCGGATCCAAGGTCAACCGTTAGTTTTAGTTCATTTCTGCTAGACAACATTAGACTCATGTAATCGCCTACTGATACATGTTCACCCGTATAAATAAGAATCTAAATATCGTAACCATGAGCTACTTTTAACGATAAGTTGTACGTACTGAAGTGTAATCTAGTATCTGTAACAGTGGTGTTCCCAAATTTAATATAGCTTAATGATAAGAAAAACTGCTATTCAGATTATTCATTACACATATTTCAATTTTTCAAAATGACTAGTTATACTGTATAATTCTTAGCCATTTGGTTTCTGTGGTTTAGCTTTTTTCCAAACCATTTGGTTTCTGTGGTTCAGCTAAGAATCTATGAAATATGAAGTCAAACTTGGTCTTCTGAATGTGGACTGTGGTAATGCGTTGAGTTTCGTATTAGAATCATGAACTTCAAGTTTAAACTTTCATCGGTCAGACTAAATAAACTGTCGTTTTAACCTTCAAGGACAAGTATGAATTTGAACAAAGATTTGGTAATTGATTATTTTACGAGATTTGATGTTACAGCAAAACAATTTCTGCCAAGAATATACGACAAAGACTTACTATTTCATGATGTTATGATTGAATAATTTCAAATATGAAAACTTTTCAAATCGGAATTGTGTTACTGGGACAGTATAGTCTGAAAATAAGCGAATCATTTTGGAAGTTCGTTTTCACCGTTAAAGTTAAGGATAGTAGAATGTGATATGTTACAAAAAATTTTTAGTCTCTGAAAATCTTGAGAACTACACTTACAATTTCTTGGAATAATTCAGATGATGATAGATAGCTCTAGGGAAATCGCTCACTTTTTTCACAAAGTGCTCCATAAGTCGGGAATTGACATTTGCAGTGAGGTGCAGCTCGATATGGAAAACACTCCGCCTGACGTTTACAGCTTGATTTAGTACAAACATCCCAACCGCATGGATTTACGTTTTGCGTGACCAACGTATCAAGCAACAAATCTATGGCTTGCCCATTTTGATAAATCTAAGATGTATTAATAAGTTGAGAAGATTTTTTGAAACAAAGTTTTCATGCAATAGTAAATAGTCAGTGAAACTTTGCATTTCCAATGAATAATTTAAAAGCTATCTATAAGGTGGTTAGAAATACGGCTGCAGTGAATTCACACTTCATAATGGCAATTATATTATTTTTAGAGAATTTTTCACGCACAACGTCAGTCTTCGTTAAACATTTAGAAGATGTGAAAGCTTCTAACAATTCTTCCTACTCCAATTTTTATAATTTCAATGACTTAACTTAAATTAAAACTTATTCATTTTAAACAATATTCTTGTTAACTTTGTATTTTAGAAAAATTACCATTTTTAAACAACCAGAAAAACCATTGCGAATTGGTAAATTCGATGGTATTTTATTATTTGGAGCACCACCAATGTATATGAAACCATTACTTTCTTTGTCATTTATCTCTAAATTTTTTTCAAACCGATTTTCCATATACTGCTGATCATCAATCTAAAAAAATTTTGTAGACATGCAAACAAAAACAAAAACAAAAACTAATTACTAAATTAATATGGAAAAGATTGTTTTTTATAGCTCAAAAAGTCGTGAATAATAAATTTCGAATGAAATCTAATCTTTAGTAAAGCGGCTTTTCCACTCTTCCATATTTCAACTCGATGCCATTTGTCTAGTGATAGTGGATGTTGAGAGCTGTAATCATATCTAAATTATTCAAAAACGTTCAAAATTTTTTACACATTTTTATGACACATTTGTTCAGTGCTTATCAAAAAATTTGACTAGTCTTTTCTGATAATTTATATAACAAGTTAATCTTCTCACTTTCATTAAGTAATACTCACCTCAAAGTTTGATAGCCATTTGTATATGCATTATAGATCAAAAGGTATGCATTTTGGAGGTAAACAGCAAAAAAATGGTGATTTGAGACCAAAAAATAGACCAAACCATTTGGTTTCTGTGGTTTAGCTAAGAATACCAACTCCAAATAAATGTTATAATCATTTGGAGCTCGAACTTTCACGAAAGATATCTCATCAAACTGAGCTACGTAATTCATCGGTGACACAATTTTTGATGTTGATGGCGTGATTGACTGAGTAGAAGTTGCATCTGCTTAAAGTAAAACTAAATCACAAATTTTTTTGAAACTTTATTTAAACTGATCTCTGCATACACAGTATGTATTTTTTAACTGTTATAATTGATCAAAAGAGCAATAATTTTGAATAAACTCTTTACTCTCCTTGCTTTAACTGAATAAACAGCCGTAATATTATAGCAGAAAGCAATTGTGTTTCAAAAAAGTTATCACACCTTTGCAAAAATTGTATCTTAGAAGAAAATTATGTATTTTTTCAAAATATAAGCAGTTTTCTGACAAAATAATACTAAATATTAGTTAGGCTAACACATCAATTACTTGCTATCCAAAGCGTTGTATTAATTAGTTGTTAGCAAGATGAAAAAGTCATTTCAAAACGAAAATGAATCGCGAAAAAAATTTTTTCTTACATAAAATGCTTAATTTCGTTTTATTAGCATTTACCGCTTAATTATTATAATAAATTATATACTTACGTCATTTCTGCAATATTATTACATTTAAATTTTATCAAAATTAATTTGAAAAAATTGAATGAATATTATAAGACTGATTGTGAAAATTTTTGAAGTCATTTGATGTTTGCATTTAGCAGAGGCAACTTTTTAATTCAATTCACTTCAGTAGCTGTTCTAGAATTAATGCTATTTAAGTTTCTATTTATCTATGATAACTTATATTTGTTTACATTTTTATCCGTTTTAAAATTACTGCATTCAATTTTATTAATGCTTTTAAATTGTTAACTACAATATTAATATTTTTGATTGAAAAGATCCTAAAGTAGATGTTTTTAGTATCATTCCATACCAATTGAGCAATCATGCACCTTTGTATCTGCCCATAAAAAATATTTCTAGCATTAAAAAGTATTTGAAAGAAATGAAAAAGAAATTCTATTCTGACATGGCTGATACTTTTTTTATCAGCATATTTTCAATCACAAATCAAATTGTGATCTAGGTTTAAAGTGTTTTCAAAGATTACTCTATCACTCATAACTACTTCTAGAGACCAAATTGATAAAACATTGAAAAATAAGTCACTAATAATATTTTTCACCCTATTATTATTAGTAAAACAATCGTATTTGCATTTTTTTGAGCTGATAATATACAATACTTCATGCTTATCTTTGAATTGATCAAACTCATAAACTAAGATAACCCTTCAAAATCATTATAGCAAACAAGAGGATTGAGCATATGCATATATAGAAGTAAATTCATCTTGATATATTAAAGAAAATTTTGAATACTGTAAGGATTAAGCTATTATTTTGATAGAAGATATCAAATAATGCTTTTCGTCACTTCATAAGAAACCAAGAAGTGAATTATTATTTACGTGTAAAAAATCTATTTATAACTTACGATAGGAATTCCATGCCGTTCTATTAAATTCATCGTCCCGCTTCATATTACCATCCTCACAAAACTCTAAATATTCAATTTTTAGCAGCTAAATCTTAGCAATTAATCAAATCCACTTCATTTTTGACACACATCTCCAATTCACTTTGAACTTTCAGCAGCAAAAAAAAAATTCTACTCAAACTACACAAAGTTCAAGAAAGAAACGTGCAAGTTTTTTAGTGTTTCAATTAAGTAACAAAAATGAACAATGAAAACATCTTTTCATTCATCAATTTTCGCATGTTTTCAATGTCTTATTCGTAATTAAAAGATCATGAAAAAACTGAAATTTAATCACCAAAATTGATGCATAAAATTAATTGTAACATTCTTATTGAGGTTTCGTTCACTTATTCATGATTATAATATGATAATATGATAATAATAATACTAATAATAATAATAATAATAAAGCATATAAAAAATATAACTAACGTAAAGGTTCCATGGCTTGATTAATTCTTAAATTTGTATCAAATAAAATGATGTTGTTCACGGCTACATGTTTTATACATCCTTGAAATCCATTAACTGTTGAAGTTTGAATGCTTAAATTGCGTACATTTTTGGGTGCTCCACCAACACAAATTCCTGTTTCCATCGTTATACCTTTAAAGTTCTGAAAAGTATTCCTGCGATGAAATTGAAAATCATTTCAGCAATCTAAAAAGAAGCTTTTTAATATGCATTCTTTATGTGCTAATAGCACGAATAACGGATCTAAATTAATTCATTAAACTGCCAATCTATTCCTAAACCAATAATTTTCTTGAATGAAAATTTTGTTATCAAAAAAATCCTTCTGCTCACATTAGAATATTTATATTATTTTCTACATACATCAATACTAATCTTAATTTGCAATTTCTTCATTATAAGAGAAAACTTGTCATTATAGTGTTTTGCCAGTGTATACGTACTATGAAAAAACACGTTAACAACTATATATCTATCTATCTATCTATCTATATATATATATATATATATATATATA
>UYYF01000387.1:0-17382 GCA_900618365.1 Thelazia callipaeda
GTGAAAGTAAATTATATGCTAGATAATGATCACGTCATACAGTTTAGATAAAACTATAACAATAATAATAATAATAATAACTGGTATAAATAGCAAGTATTAATGTTTAAAATTACTTGTTGACAGCCATCGACATAAGATGCATGATAGTAGTCAGGTGGATCAACCAATATGACACGTGTTCTGTCGAAAAGGAATATATCTAAAATGAAAACATTACATATCGAGTTATGCAAACTTATTACAGCATTTTACAATGAATATTTACTTTAACTTTGTATTCTTATCTTTTAAAATTATTTTTACAATAATTTGATGTAGATAATATAGCGGCAAAATAAGCACAATATATTCTTTAAAGTAATGCTAATTTACTAGTTCTTTTCACGGATTACAAAGTATAATCTTAAGGTATAATTGTAAAGGAATAAAGTATATTTGCTGAATATATACACTATGCAAGCATTACTGTAGCAAATAACTTTGATCAGATATTAAAAAAATATGCAAATTTATTTATCTACTTTTAAAATATCAACCAATATTTTATAATCTAACCATTTGGAAATTTATTTTTAGATCTATTTTCAGCATTGAAAAAAGCAAAAAATGTATGTGATTCTTTTTCAAATTGTTCGTACATTTCTGCAATGCCATCTCCAAGTTTCCGGCCATTGGATCGAAGCTAAAATTTTTACTTTTATAATACAAACTTTGACCTATAAACTTAATGACCTTGAATGTATCATTTCTTGAAAGCTATTTTAGCTTTTTTGTACTTTTTAAATACAAACAGAGTTGAATGAACCACTTCTCTCTTACTAACTCAGATATTTCAAATTTGATGCTCGAAGTCATTATGTCTTCAAAAATTTTTCAAATTACACTTCCAATTATTTTTTACTACTAAAATTATAAAGTATTTGACGGTAGCATAATTGTTATTCAAGACTTACAGATCATTACTATTAAAATTATACGCGCATTACTAAAAATAAAACATAATTAAGCGTATGTACGTGTGTCACGAGAGATGAGGGAGTCGGAATGTTTTTGTTCTTGCCTCGACGCATTGAGCGCATTGAACTGCGCATAGCTTCGGCGCTAATAGGCACCGCACCTTCTTTTGTTTGGATTGTGTCAACCATATCTTTAATTATTCAGAATTAATCATTAAAACATTTGATCCACACTTATCTTCACGTATTCTCTCACAGCAAATTAATTATCAAACAAGGACACACGTATTACACGTGAAAATACCTCTTTAATAGCAAATAGATTTATGAACTGCTCTTGAAGCGGCTACTTTATACAGGTTTAATCTGTGAAAATGCGAATACTTATAATTTCTTAATGTTTTTTAGCTTTTGTTTGCACATAATTTGCATATCGCAGTTTGTTTTCGATCAGTTCTTATGATGCAAATCAAACTCTCACTATTTTGATTATTTTTCGAATTTTGTATGGTAAATTTCTTTGCATTTATTCATTAAATGATCACTATAGCTGAATGATCAAATGTACTGGTTTTATTGGTTTAAGGCCAAATTTTTTAATTAGTTAATTGCAGATTCCAAGCAGGAAATATGTTTGCCAACTTCTTCCGTTCTTCCTTATAGTCACTTTGTGATTATGCAAGAATGCTTAAATAACGCAGTAATTTTACGTGTATATATCTAATTAATTCAGGCCTTACTTCCAGCAAAGTTTCCAAGTGATGTTTGCATAGATACGAAGAGACTAGACTGTTATTATGGAAGTCAGTAAGGATTAAAGGTTAAGGAAAGTTATAAAACTTGAAAAGAACTACTGACAAAATTATTAAGAATGGACTTCTTTGCACCGGAAGTATTGCTATGCAGTGGGCGCTACGGTGAGGTTGATTATCTGGCAACTCAGTGCTAGAAAATGGTCAGAGATAAAGCACAGATCGAAAATAATTCCGTATTTTGAAGAGGGATGGAATAGTGACGAACTTCCATCAGCGTTCCGTGTAGAAAATCAATGTGTCTGATCACGTTGAGGCATATATTCAATCGATAGTGCTCAAGAAAACGTTCAAAAGCACGTCATTCGATGACCGCTATGAATTTCACGAGGATGAAGCCAAAAAACCAGCATAACAAATCTGGGCGCTGGACAATTAAATTTAAATTATATTCCGGCTTACAGCCAGAGTGCCGGAATATAATTTAGCACCAGAATATTCTTATTTACGTATATAAATATAATGATTAGCTAAATGAAGATTTGATTTATTCGGTTACAAATGAGTGTGATATCTTCAAAAGATTCTGAAGTGCATCTCAAATCCAAAAATAATATTCACTGAATCACAAGCTTCAACTGTTTATGAGACAATTTCAACTTCTGGTCCGATATCAAATACCTTAAAGTACACAATGACTTAGCGCAAGTAAAGCCGTCGTAATATTATACCACATCTGGATCATTATTTTGGCATTGATATGTAAATGATTAAGAGAAAGGTTTAAAATAAAATGACCTCGTGTTGATCAGAAAAAGTGAAATGTTTTTCTGCTGGACGAAAACTTTCTTCTTCATCGATCTACAGTGAAATAAAATACGTCATTATTAATTAATACCTCAAAACGTATAAATGACGTAACCTAAAAAGAGGTCAGTCTAGCAAATCCTTCAATTTTAAAGTCTTCATATAAATAGTACGATAAGAGCAGAATAGAAAGGGTATGCACTTGTAAGTAGAGATAGAACGCAAAAAAAATTTAAGTTTCGGTGATTCTACCTTCTCGAGATCAAGTTTTTCATTTTCAATTTTTAATGGACCTCTGTGTTCAAACTGACTCGCATTAAGGAATATTTTGTCTGAAATGCAATTGTGATTTAAATATGTACAGCTTGGTGCGAGACACTCATTTAAAGTACTTGAGCATCCATATTCTGAAGACCGACGCACGTGTATCTCTTTCATTTTCCTGTTCATGGAAATAAAGCGACAATCAATGGCTGAGACTTTTCTATTTATTAATGTATGCATTGCAGATGGTAACACGGGCTAACGCTTAAAATTGCGCTGCTTTACGTGAGCAATAAATGGTGTTTTTCATGAAAAAGAAGCATTAGGTAAAAATTTAGAAGCACCATTCTTCGTTCTCATGCACATATTGCCTACTGCCGCAATCAGACTTTCTTTTTCTTCAGTTAAAAATGAGTGAAATTGAAAATACCCTAGCATATATATCTCGACAATAACTAACTCACCACAGTGTACTATATAATCAGAATTTAATCTGCAGATTTGCTTATTGATAAATGCAAATTGTTAGAAATTTGCACGCATTAGAGATTTCAATTAATATACATACACGCTGCAATATACTTATTTTTAGAAGTCGTGATATTTAAATTTTCTGACGGTTTTAGAACTTTGAATTTAAATTTCAATTCAGATCTAGCGTGTTATGAAGAATTTACTCGATGATATGTGAAGTGAGAACAAATATTTATGTAACAACTGCACATTACATTCTAGTTTTTCAAAAGGTTAAGAAAATAACGTTAAGTTTTACTGTCAGTTTATAATTGCTCTATTTACTTGATAATTTTTTAAAAATTGCTGGGAACATTTGGTAATCCACCCAAAAGATATAGAAAAACATTTATTACTGTCCGAAACGGTAACATACTAACTTATTTTACAAATATAATTTATTGTACACTGAAACGATCTTGCAAATAATTTAGTTCTAGACTAATTTACTCTGTGTAGATGAAGCACTGATATAGTGTTACACTTATGATACCATAGTGTATTAGAATAACTTCACCCTGGTCATTCACTAATGTTCAATGGTTGAAATTCCTTTCGCGACTTGTTTTCCTAATCGATAACGTCTCGATATTTCTAAGACATAATATATGGTGTGCAAGACAAGTCATCAATCTGGTCAAACTTTACAGCAATAACTTTTGATTGTTTTTAGCAGATTCCAGGATGAGTAATATATTTGATATATACAAAACGGAAAGCGAAAGCCAAATTGGTGCTCAAAGATCACTGAGACAACAATCTGGTAGACCATTTATGCTAATTAAACGGATTGCCTTAAGAAGTCCTGAAAGAATTTCAGATTCATCTGTGAGTTTCTTCAAAATTACGTGCATAAACAGTCAGTTAACCTAATCTGTTCTTGGTCTGCACTTGTAACTCGAACGAAGGAATGAGTATTTGTTCCCCTTAATTACCTTTGTAGGATTCGTGTTTGGGATCAGGTGTAAAAGAAGAGAAGACTGATGATAACGATTTGGAATCATTGAAAAAAATAATTGACTGCAGTGGTAGGTATGGCTTCTATTTATTAAAAATGATTCATTTGGGTGTTTTAAATCTTAAATGCTGAGAAAATTTCTCATTTGATTATACATTGCGAGTGTATCTTCTTTGCTATGGTATTGAATGTTCTACTTTGTAAGAGAACACCTACTACTTTTTGTTAAATAAAGTTAAGAGTAAAAACCAGCAATGAAGTACTCAATTTTGAAATTAATCAGTATCTTTGCAGTATATGAAGATATACTCGAAAAAAACAAACCTGCTCCAGTCACAGAATATGTTCCGATCTTCGATAACGTCAAAATTCGAATGAGTTTCGGTCCTTATGAAGATATATCAGACCGTATTCATACAATTGGTTTCGATCTTGCTGGACGAGCCCTGAGGGCTTTGAGAACTGTAGTAAAGACTAAAGAAGGTTCCCAGTTCATCCGTAATCATATTCACAGCAAAGTCCCACTCTAAGTAAATGTTTCCATAATGTTACATATACAGTGTAAATTATAGAGCCATACAGCAACTTGACTTTGACATCGCACGTATTGTTTATAGTTTATTTGCTGATTTTATTATGTGCCTTTGTTAACCACGGCGTTACTGCCAGCTATCCACACCCTGTTATTCGGATCATTGAGTTCTACCTCTTTATGTAATAGGATGGCAGTATTCCGAGAAACATGTAGATGAATGATGGCTAACTCCCCGAAACTTCAATTTCCAACCTTTTTCACCTAGCCGTGAAGGACCCAATTTGGAATACCACACAAACCCGCAAAATATGGTATTATCTTTTTTCACACCTAGAGTAAAATTTTGTTCACTGTAAAGGCTTTGGAAACATGTCCCAAACTAACCAATACACGTCAGTTATAGGGGCTAAAACCTATCGTGTTTGATGAGATTTCTGCATGGTTGTCCATGCAATGTATAGATAATCCTTTCATACTCTGTCCTTCACAACTTCAACACTGGAAAGAAATATTTGGTCCACAAAGATTAAGCTTCATTGAATTGATAAGTTGATTACAGTCACGTAGCTACCAAAGTAGGAGAAGATACGACTATTATCATTAATGAAGTTCATGAGAAAAAACAAATACACCAAGAATTGATATGAAAAGCACTAAACAAATTATCTCATTAATGCAAACAAACGGAAGAAACGATGAAGAAAGTAAACAGTCTTGTAGAATAGACTGCATCCTATTATTTCAAATTTGAAATATCTGAAATGAGCAAAATCAACAACACTTAAAATTAGCAGTGAGTACAAACTGCATTGGATACATTAAATCATATGCCAACTGTCTCATGTCATTTGAGTTTCAAAGAGTTTCGCCTCTGGAGATTGTTTGGGACTGTTTGTATAATCTGGTTTCAACCGTTTTTCCATTTGCTGACCATAAGGATTGAAACCAAGTCGCTCCATTTCAGCCTAAAGTTTCGACTATCACTTCAGTACTGACAATATGATTACTTGGTCTGTCTCTCAAGAACTTAGTGTCTAAAGTATGTTTATTGTTATAATCACCTAAAAGTTAGGCTCATAAAGTCGAATTTAAACAATATTTTTTGATACAACATAAATAAGAGCAGAAGGAAACCTTCATCGCCGCTTTCATTTTCTTTTTATCTTTCTCAGCTTCTGTTCGTGGTGGATGAACTTTTGTGAAAACACCAGTGCCAACTGTAACTGGATCTTTACGAATTGTGAATCTTTGTTGTGGTTCAATAAACTGAACCGCATTCATATGCAGTTCAACTCTGGAAACATTGAAAATATGAAAACATACCGATAAATTTTGGAAATGAATACACTGACTCTTCATTGTGTAATTTTTATCTCGTTAGTGGAGAATGATTTTACTATTAAGATATGTAATGTAACATATCTGAATTGGTAAACTTACTCTCCAACTTCTCCAGGCATAATGAAGTCTTTGCCTTTGATTTTAACTACTGCACCACAGTCCCATGTTAAAGAAAATATGTGCTCCGAAAAATAATTAGCAACTGGTGTTTTAGCGCCTCCTTCATCTGGTTTCAAGATGTACAACTGAAACGATAAATACTGCAAATGAAAAACTGTAAATTTGGTACATTTAAATTTTGATTATTTTGGTTTAGAGATAAGCTCCTGTACTGCTTATTAAGTAACTTCTAATCTCACAAACACCAAAGTATGATGTAAATCACACACCAAAACTTGATTAATGGATAGCAAAAAGACATTTATAACATGGAAAGATAGACTAGACCTGAGCTTCCACTTTATCAGTGGGCACATGATTATGCCCCTGAGGTAGAAGGACACTACCCCGCCGCACTGATTTACTGTCTACACCTCTTAACAAAATACCGAGTTGGTCACCAGGTTCCGCAAGGTCGAGGGATTTTTTAAACGTCTCGAGACCTGGATTTGAAAATCACCATTCAGAAACGAGAAATTATGAAAATAAAGCTCAAATCATGAGATTAAAAGAACAAATGTTTACTTGACACAACTGATGTAACTGGATCTTTTCCAGACCCCACTATTTCCACTTTATCTCCTCTTTTCAACGTGCCCCTTTCTAATTTGCCAGTAATAACCGTTCCTCGACCTGAACAATTTCTGCACCATTATTAATGCTTCAAAAGTCAATTATTATAACAATAAAGCATCACTATTCTAATGCATAAAAGGTAGATATGACAAAAAACTGGCAATAAAATCGATATTAAAATAAGCCAGCATTACTGAAAAGCTGAAAGGAGAGTAACCTTTAATTGCATAAACATGCTCAGCTGGAAACATGACCTCCGTATTCTGACTTCGTTCTGGAATAATGAATGAATTGTCAAGAACATCCAGAAGTTTCCAAATTGACTCTTCACCAATCTCTGGATTTTTCCCTTCCAATGCGCAGAGTGCTGAACCAAAGACAACCTGCAGAACAGTTATATTGCAAAGTTACCGACGACAAATGATTGTAAATGGGTTTTTCAATCTCAAGACTCCTATCTACAAAAACATAAGAATTTGGTAAGATTTATGATAGTAGTTAGCGGGTTTATTATTTTATATTTAAGATAAAGAACTGGTAGACAAACATGTTGATTTATTGATAATCATAATGCACAAGGCAAATTCATTTAGTATAGAAAATTACCGGCGATTCAGCTGGATATTTAAGATCTGACAACAATTCGCGCATCTCCATTTCAACCAACTCATGTGTTTCTTTATCAGTTACCTCATCTATTTTATTCAAATATACGACAATATTATTTACAGGGATTCCAACTTGTCGTGCTAACAATAAATGCTCTCGAGTCTAAAATGAAAAATATTCTAACATATGTCTCAATCATTCCAAATATTAAGACTATATTATTATTGTGAGAAATGATCCAGCATTTTTTAATACCCATTGATCCGAATTTTAATACATACAAATAATTGAGAAAAACTTGCCTGTGGCATAGCTCCATCGGTTGCAGCTACAACTAAAATAGCACCTTCCATCTGTGCTGTTCCGGTTATCATATTTTTAATATAATCTGCATGACCTGGACAATCAATATGCGCATAATGTCGCTTCTCTGTTTCGTATTCCAAATGGAATGCATTAATGGTAATACCTGAAAGCAACAGACATATAAATAAAAATTAATAATATATTGGAATTCATATTTCTTCATTTTTAAATATGGTGGAATAACATTTGGTTGCTTTTCTTGATATTCTTGAAATGCCAATAATTTACAAAGAATATTTATGACCTTAACCTAAGCAAGAAAAGTGTCAAAACTCCATATTTTATTCTATAAAACTGAAATAGCGAACAATGCTTTGAATTAATTCTAATTTTGAAGTCTATTTTATGTTTTAAAGCAGAGGTAAAATAATGAAGACAGTATTCAATGGCATAACTGCGAAAAAGCAAAATGTCCACAAATTAAGAAGTCTTTTTTGATCAAACAAAGTAACGACTAGACAGAAATGCATAGTATTAACGGAGGACTGGTATTTGAACCTCTAGATTTCTCTTCAGGAGCATTGTCGATTTCTTCATATTTCTTAAATTTTGCACCCTTTTTTGTCGCCAGGACTGAAAAACATTCTAATCCAATTTTCTTCTAATTGCTGTTACATCAATTAGCGAAGATGTAATAAAATGATTTCCTTTCAGAATGCGCGTTATAATAAAAATTGAATACTAATTTTGAACATGGCATGAGAAATACCTTTCGTAATAGCTGAAGAAAGAGTTGTTTTGCCATGATCTACATGTCCGATAGTGCCTACGTTTAAATGAGGTTTTGTCCTTTTATATACCTGTTTCATTCCAGGTACTGCTAAACATCTAGCATGATGTGTTTGAGCTAATTTTGTCAGGAAATTTCCGCAGAAACCACCAACTGCACACATTTCTGAAATACGGCATCATTTAGATCGCACTCACTTTTATATCAAAATTGACATTAAAAGTGTAATGACACTAAACTTATGAATTCATTAATCATTTATAACATGGAATGCTTCATAATAACCTTACTTTGCATCTTTGCTTCATATCTCAATGTCAAATATTAATAAAATTAGTACATGATACAACGAAATGAAAAAATTAGAACGACATGATGTATATCAAGACCTTAAAACTCAAGAAAGCAAAATTTGCGCACTTACTAACAGTACAGATTGTTACAAAAATAACAGTACATGAAATTAAAAATCACTGAAAAGCAAAACTTACTAGAGTTCATTAGTATAGACCTATTAAAGGATGTATATGTCAGCATGACCTGTCGTATTTGAGCTGAAAACTGCTCTAATTATAGTGCCAAGAACTAGAGATATACCAGCTTATTTGTATCACAACCAGAAAAAACACGGCCACTCCATGAAAATTTGAAACATTGTCAGCTTTATATGTTTCCTTGAATTTGTATAATTAAAATTGCTAGCTTTAACGCGATACCGTGTGGAAGTAATTACTCTGAACAGGGATTATTTAATGTAGTTGATTAACACTTCTTTAATGAATGTATGAAATCGGCTTAGCAATAAATATAATGTTATTGGTAATGCAGTTGTGTGCTTATTTTCTCATTAAGCTTCGGTCAAAGTCCGATAATATTTATTTAAATTAATATTTTATATTTATTAAATATATAATGAATAATATATGTTTATACAAGACATTAAATTTTTTAATAATCTTAAGCAAGAATCCTGATTGAGCGGTAATAAATTTCAGTTGTTTTGAGTACGATGGCACAGTTAGATTACCTGTTTCTGGGATCTGCTGGTATCTTAATAACAGCTTTGATGCTTATTATTTTCCGTATCATCAAGTTATATTTGGATGAAAGTGTGGCCCGTCGACGTAAGGAGACGTTACGTGCAATGGCAGTTGACGAACGTGATATTAGAAATAATGAAAGAAATGAACGTGAACTTCTCGGTAAGATTTGGTAATTTCTATATATGCATTATACTAAAGATATTAAGTGTATTTATATGTTACTCTAGTTCATTCTAAAACTATTAAAATTTTTTCAAACTTCCATTTTATTTTCGATGTAATGAAAATCTTATTATTATTGTCATTAATTTAATTTTCATTTCTTTTATAATTTACAAAAATTAATTGGAGAGATTAAAAATATTTCATAAAATGCAGACTGTTGAAGAAAATTGTTCTTAAAGGTTCGAAATTAGTAGATGGCTGAATAAAGAAATACCGTTTTAATAAATATGTTTGGGCAAATTTTTTTGCTACACGCACTACTAAATCATCAAATTTTAGTTGTTGGTGGACGACGTGTACCAGTCGCACGTCGACGTGTACGTCATATTGTAGATGAAGAAGCTAATCGTGATGTGGGATTGACAAGTGCTGCTTATCATGAAAATGAGGATTCTGAAGAAGGTAAAATCTTAATTACGTAGTCTTTTAAACTAGCAGATTTCAAGACATCACTGAAAAATGTTTGATGAATATTTTTGAAAGTAATTTTAAGTTACACATACTATGAATTTTCTCAAGCAATATGTAGGTACTGAGTTTTATGGCTAAATAATCAATTAGTCATTTTAGAATATGAGGAATCATCATTAGCACAATTAGCAAAAGACGAAAATATTGGTAAGAAGAAATTGGCGAAACTTCAAGCAAAAGAAGAGCGACGAAAACAACGTGAAGCGGTAGTTTCATTTGATTATATTTCGAAGAAGAATGATCATCGATGATTTGTTTTTTCTTCAGGAATTACTGGAACGTGAAGAACGAAAAAAGCGAGAAAAAGAGAATGAAGAACGTCTACAAAAAGAACGTGAGGAGAAGGAAAGAGAAGAAGAGGAAGAACGGAAGAGGAAACGTTTAGAGAAAGAAGAACGTGAGAAACGTGAAGAAGAAGAATATCGAAAGGTTGCTTTTAATGACTGAGATTCAGTTAGTATACCTAACTGAAACTCGTTAGATGTGAATTTGCGAGGAGAATTTGATTAATCACATATAACTCACAATAGTATTGCAGCTGCGGGAAGATTTCGTGATTGATCAAGAGGGATTCGATGAAGTGGAGGAAGATGAATCAAGGAACCTTTTGAAGGATTTCGAAGACTACATCCGCAACACTAAAGTTAGTTCTTGATATCGTCATGGTCGGAACAACTTTTCATGTTTTAAGATACTTCACTTTTTAACTTAGGTAGTTAACATGGACGAATTGGGTGCTTATTTCAATCTGCGTACAGAAGATGCGATTGATCGACTTAATTACCTAATGAAAAATGGTAATATTACTGGGGTAATAGATGATCGTGGAAAATTTATCTACATTACTGCTGAGGAACTCCAAGCTGGTCAGTAGTCATTTAGATAGATTCATTAGGCATGATTCACTTAGCCTATTAGCTGTAAGCACCAAAAATAGTGTGAAGTCACTATTTCAAACAGTAAATTCACGTTTTCTAAGATAGTAGAAAGTGATGGATCAATACCAACAGTGGGGGAGAAATTAATATAAAATGTACATAAACTGAAACTTGACTAAATTAAAATTGTAATGTTCATTCTAGTGGCAAAGTTTATCAACCAGCGGGGTCGAGTATCGAGGACAGAACTCGTCGATTATAGCAACAAACTGATTTCTTTAGAGTCAAGACCAGTAAAACATTCATCAAGTTAATCAAAACGTTTGAAGCCAAGTCAAATTTATTTGATAAATCTCAAACGGGTGGTCAGTGTTCTTTATAAGGACTGGCTATCATTGGAATTATTTGCAGCCAGCTTCGCTATTGTACAGTCTTATCATATTTGGTTAGCCCTCCTCACTTGATTTTTCATTTTTTATTAAATACAAAATTTAACAAGCTATCTAAGTATATATATTTATATATTACAGAATTACTTGCGAATTTTTGTATTGTCCGTTTATTAGTGTTCAACTCATGCGTTCCATGTAAATTTGCTAATTTTGGAATATCGATATTAATAATTGCTTATTCTAGAGAAATGAAAAAAATGTTGGTAAAAGTCGAACTATTTTTTTTTGCTTCTTACAAATACGTTGCTCGTATTAATCGATGAAATAGTTATACTATTGGAAGTCTCGCTAACACGATGTTATTAATAAGTTTACTTTCACGACTACAAAGTAAACAACAGCACGAATAAAAAAGTTGCATTAAATTAAAAACTTCTATGAAACCTTACGAACAAGGAAAACGAAATCAGATTGCCAAATTTCGCCGAATCTCGGCCATAGGTCGCATTTTTTAACTGCGCAAGAAGTAGTATGCCAAGCTGTTAGTACTCTTGAAGTTTGGGTGGTACCAGCTATGCATACAACTGTCTCAATTTTTAAATGACTTCCGTAAAAGAAAAGTGCTTGTAGATAAATCATGAACGACTGCGTCTGCGTCTTGGGCTACGGCTTCGAGATCGATTGAATCTGCTTGGTCCTAACGGTACCATATTTCCACCAGTTCCGTGCGAACGAGGTGGACTACGATAACGTCGAGGTGATGAGCCTCGGTATCTAGAATTACACAAGATCCAAAAGATTAATGAGTATAGCAAAAAAGAAATTCAAGCATTATGCGACATCAAGTACAGAGATTGCAAAAGCCATAACTGTATATCATCTACAATGATACTACTTTGTTACTCAATCGCATTTTCCATCTTTCTACATGACATATATAACATGAGACCGCTAATATGTGACAAAACTATCCTGGATATTTCGTAGAGGTAGTGAGTATTAAGGAACAGTAACTGTGTTTTTAAGAACAGAAATACTAAAACGTCAGTATTATTTAGAGCCTTGAAATCGATACATTTGGATAACACAGAATAGCATTAACATACCTAACGGGCGAAAGTGGACGCCTACCACTTCCATTAAGCGTTGAACGAGGTGGATGTGTGAGTTCGCAAGTGACTTCTTGACCATCAATTTGCCCAGCATCCATGTGTTTTAAAGCTTTCTCCGCATCTTCCGGTTGCTCGAACTCCACATATCCATATCCTGAATTCGTATTAGTGTTGAATGATATCCATTTGAAGTATTCTTTCAAAAAATATATTTGTAGACAAGACAGATTAAATGAAAAATTTTTGTAGGGTATCACATTCCGTAATTCGGAAAGATCAGGCAGTAGCATCAAATCATAATGGACAGATAGACAGATAAACTGAGAAGTAAAATGTACTTCAGTTTCGTCATGTAATTTCAGTAACTCTGGAGTAAACCTTAATCATTTGATCAAAAAACCCACGTTTTTGTGAGGAAAAAAAAACTACGAACCTCTGCCTAAATGAGTATGCTGCCGATCCATTGGCAACTCGCATGCCTTCAAACCTCCATAAACACCGAAAATTTCCGACAAATGCTCTTTTGTTACATTTCGACTTAAATTACGCACACAAAGACGACGCGGTGGCGGAGTGACTTTGCGAACTGGACTTGCCTGAAATCATGAATTAAGATTAAAAAAGTCTAAATAAAGAAGTCTAATTTAAGACCAAGATATATTAGCATATTTCAGCATTTCCAACGCTTATGAAATAGCAAAAGATGAGCTTGCTTCAAAAAACAATAAGCGTTTTCAAGTCATTACCAAGCAACTTCGCAAATTAACAGTGATTTGACTTTTTTTGCTGAATATTCGTTCTAGTTATGATATGAAGACAGTAAATATATTAGATCTGCAAAGTAAAAGCTTAAGTAACTGATGACAGGATTAGCGATTAGAATTTTATATTTTTGGCCTTCAAAGAGTATACCTTATGTTCTCGAGAACGCGAACGATTACGTCGATCTCGGCTACCGCTTCTATCTCGCCTCTTTGGAGACGGCGATGGCCGTCGCTTCGGAGATGGTGAAGAACGTCTTCTACGTCGTTTAGGTGTGGGTGATCGACGAGAAGAAGCGATTACGGCTTTCTCATTACGTTCAGCTCGTGGTCCACTTCGTGGTGAACGCGAACGTCTAACTGGACTACGTGGTCGTTCTGTAATAACTAAAGAATCAAAGTGTTTTAAAATAAGGAAAAACACATTTCATTCTACGAGGCTCATTTCATCATAAGACACCAAAAAATGGAGATTTTAATATGTAACATAAATAAACTGATTGTTTGTGGTATTTCATTTCTTTCTGAATGTTATTTAAGTGGCTAGACAGAAAATTAAGAATGTTTAAAAATTTTCCAATTTGCATCTTCAAAACTAATTGACTAACTTAGAATTATATTTATATTTTTGGAGCCAAATCCAGACATCAGAAGTGAGAACTTATAGATGCTGACTGACAAATTGGAAAAAAAAATTGGAAGAAAATAAAGTGAATTGGTGTAGAATTGTTGCCAATACCTTTAACCGCTTTTCTGGGAGTAGGAGATCTGGAAGTTTCCGAACTTGTTGTTGAACCAGATCGCGATGAAGACGAAGAATCACTAAATGACGAACTTTCAGAAGAACCAGTTGAGGTGTCAGAAGAAGAACTGCTAGTCGATTCATGACGTCGCTTTCCTTCTTTTTTATTTTCCTTTTCTATTACTTTTCCTTCAACCATTTTGCTTGGAAATCTGAATTATGGATAATTTCACGCATAGTTAATTCCTATAAGTTTAAGCAGACATTAAAGTAATCGATAAAGCAAATTTCAAAGTAATATCGGAAATTTAAAAAATTACTTACAAGTACAATAATTACACTTGCATTTTTCATTAAAGCTGGAAATTACAATATATGATTATCATTTCTAGCATTGCAAACTGAGCATAGTAAACTATTGATTATTCTTTGCATTACACAATAAAACAGCCGTAGAGTAAGAAATGAGGGCAGCGTAAAGTCCTTACGTAACATAATTTGTGATTCGTGAACACGTGCTTTATGTACAGGTAACACACGATAATGGTATGCTTAGAGAACGAAACTCTGTCAAAAATAGGAATTTCAGTTAAAAAATAACTCTAAGGTAAGGGCATAGATATGCACTAAAACAACTACTAACTAACACGTACCGAACTTGAACTATGACCTTGAGAATAAACAATTTAATCAACGCTTCACACAGATCAACATGAGGATTGCCAAAATTAAAAGATCGCTGTGAAATAGTAAGATCCCAGTCTTATTCAAATGATTAGCAGAGCACTCTATGAAAGTTTAATCAGACACTGCATTTTTCTATCAGTCAGTAACTATTTAAGAGTTAGTGCACTTCAAAGATAAATATAAAACTATTGGAAATAAGCATTGGTAAGCGTTCGATTTATTTGAAATGCCTCAAAACTGGTGCTAAAGTTGAGCCTATCATCGTCATCACACAGAACTCTTTGGTACACTCAGATTGCAAACTTCACTCAAAGGTCAAGTATTAAGAACTTCAGCACGTAAAGACTTCAATCAAATTTACTTAAAGCAATTAATGACTGAATAAATTGTGGCCTGAAACTTGCTTCGGGAACTTTTTCAAAAGAAATTTGTGGTAGTACGAAGCACCAAATTCGACAAAATATTCATTACTTACGCCAAGTATGCTTTTAATTTTTGCGTGTACAAAAAACTGTATCCAAAAACGAATCAATGCAACATTTTCTGTATAATTTCTGAAATACTGAAAGTTCAGAGGTTATCAAACAATTGTTTCTGCATATAAAAGTTGTTCAAAACAAAGCAGAACATTTATTTCCACTTAGACTAAAATGTGTGCTTACTTTCAAAATTTTTTAGGGGTATTTTTAAAATTCAGCCTTTGAAAATAAGAATATTTCAAAAATTATCATTATAAACTAGCTTTCAATAAAATGAGCTAATTCTGTATTTGCAATTATTATTAAATAATATTTAAAATTCATTTTAAAGATGTCACTGGCGCATTTCTTGGTTTATTCACAACTTATCATACATTTTAATAATTTAACAGCTATTAAAATATATAAAAAGTTGTGGGTAGGAGAAGAATATTTTTATATATTTCAGAACTTTCAACTGTTTACACTAATTATGCAAATTTTTATTGGCCGAAAATGTTTAGTCAAATTGAAATATTAGACAAAAACTTTTTTTGCTGTAAATTTAGTATAACTCTTTTATGATTCTGAAATGCTACCAATATCATTTTAACGAGCAATGAATGGCTTTCATAAATTAAGTTTCAAAAACAAAAATTACTTTAAAAGCTTTACAAAACAAAAACAACCAAATTACTCCACTAATTATCGTTGGAATATATAATCTAAGCTAAGCTAAGAGGAAGGAAGTCAGCTGTTGTGGGCAGAAATTCTATTCATATTATCTAAATTTTTGAGCAATTACATTTTCTCACTGAGTTTTATTTTAAGATTTGAATGAAACATTATCTTCCGCTAACTTTTTCTCATTAATACAATTAAAAGTAATGATAACAATTACTTTAAATATTTTAGGGATGTGTAAATTCGAATATTATAATGTCTTACATTTTCACTTATTTCCTAGAAGCTTTTGCGTTATCCATTTGGTGATGGAAAAGCTTTACTTTAATCTTTCAATCTTTGCATTATAATAATATTTAATGTGTAATTTTTACTATAAAAAAAATAAAGACTAGAAAGGCATCTAAAAGCGAGCAAGTGAATATTTGCATGTATTTTTTTACTTTTAAGTAAATCTAGATTATCTATCTCAACACGTTTAATATGAAAGTGTTGTGTAATTTTTAACGTTTGCTTCTGTCATTAATCGTAGTTAACTGATCAATTAAACAAGTTCAAAAGAGGTAATATTTAAAAAGTAACAAAAGTAAGACATGTGTACAGCTGTTGTGGGCCTTCTCGGATTTCTAATTTAATAAACTTGTAATTTCTTCACAGATTACAACTTTCTACTTGCATTAATCCTTTCTGTCCATTCTGCTACTTTCTTGGCAATTTATTCCTTTACAAAAAATTATTATTGCTTTGATTTATTATTCCTTACACAAATTAAGTATTTTACTCACTTAAATTTTGTTTATTCTCTTAAATACTTTCTTTGATTTGTACTTTTTAAAATCTTTTTATATGCTAATTTTATATTATTGCAAAAATTAAAATAAAAAACTAGTAACTTTTATTAAAAGTAAGCTTTTTGCATGAAACTTTCTTAACAATTTTGACTGAAAAGTATTGGAAGGAAGAAAATAAAGCATTGAAATGAAATTATCGAATGCAAAGTTTCAATTTGCTGATTAAATTGTAAAAAAGAAAATCATAATTAAGTAATGCACGAAATGCTACTAAATATTCTGCTATTATTATTCAATTATAAGAAAAAAACACAATGTGACTTAGAATTTCACCTCTGAACTTCAGTCATCATTGTTTTAACGTTTTTCTATCAAACAAATCGTTAGCAAAGTGTATCTTTCATTATTCACCAGTCACGTCTTCCCGAACGTTTATAATTTAAAAAGTACGTGAATTTTCCGGATTTTAACTTCATAATACTTTTCATTAACATTAATTTAAACAATGTATGATATCAGGTGATATAAGTATTTGAATTAATATGGATATCTTTGACGTGTCAATATTT
>UYYF01000388.1:0-17309 GCA_900618365.1 Thelazia callipaeda
AAGTGTTTAATTATGGCCGTTTTTTACTTTCAGATACTTCGCAATTGGGCTTGGCATTGTCGCTACTCATACGATCCAATTAAGAAGGTCTTTAGCTATATATTTAGTGCTGAAGTGTTTACCGGAAATCCAGCCATATTTACAATTTATGTCTGTGCAATGATTGTCAGAAGTTTCTCGCAAAGTAAAACTAAATCAATACATTGTAATTCAAATTGGCTTCTTAAAATACATCTTTATGCATTCAGTTCACCAAACAAAAGTTTAGCTTACATATACTTAATTAGATTGTAGATGTTTAAATGTGCTATAAGATTGAATATAAACAATCACAATTGAAATGGTCATTACATGCGCTAAGAAAAATATGGGTGAAGGATGACTGGGAGTAGTAATGAATACAACAAAGTTTTTTGGCACCATTTATATGAGTAGTAAATTCCGTGAAACATAGGCTTATAACGATAGGCAGTTTAGGTGAACAATTGTTATTACATCAAAGTATTATTCCAAGTAGTAATCAGTGAGTTATTGATTAATCAAACGTGAAAAATCAATAAATCACTCGATATCAAAAAAGAAAAAAACAAACAATACTAACACTTAATTTAGTAATGGCAGTAATGAGAGCATAGTCGATCCCAATAATATGATGCTATAAAGCTCAGAAAGATTCATTATGAATAATGAAATATTGAAATACTCACTTAGTCAGTCATTTTTAGCGGTAATAGTCATTATATTACACTTTTGACCCTGACTAAGTAATATAGTGAGGAATATAATGCAATTACATGACAATGATTATAAAATTACTGTAGAAAGCACAGTACTGACATACTTATGAATAAGGAGAGCAGGTACACAATTATAATAACAATTTCGATATATTTACGAGGACGACTTAACAACTGTTAACTTTTCAATCAACACTGAGACTCTGATATTAGATTGGTGGCGTTCGTCGTTGCGTCTGCACTGCTGCTGGCAGAACCAGAACTTTCGCTTTCATCTATTATTTACATTACATTATTTAATTCAATGAAAAAATATCCAAAGATTATGCACAAGTAATAAGTGAAGTTAAGAAATTATTTAGCAGAAGGAATTAAACATTACTCTTCTACAATTCTCTTTGCTTAATTCAATAAAGATTTATTTTAGATATTTTTGATAAAGTTCGAAATTTATTGAAAACACTTGAAAACTCAAGAATTTGACCATTGCCATCCTCGTCAAAAGTCAATGGAATTCTTTGATGATGAATCTGCGGACTACATAAACGGTTCAGGAATAATAGTTGACAGACTTACTAACTCGGCTTGGCCAAATGTCAAAAAGTAGGCTGAATGTACGAGCAGCTTGATCTGTGTCTAAAGGATTGATGGTTGGTTTTGTTGGGTACGCACCACCACTACTTTTAGTACTAATATCAACCGGCAAATCGCAGGAACAAAAAAGCAGACAACCAAAGATGCCAGTTAAACGAGCTGTGGTAATTCCATTGTGTTGCTCGGAATTCATCACCATTTTCAAATGATCCATTATTTGTATTAGTGTGTTCTGCAAAATCAACTGTGTGCTACTTTCTACAGAAGTGTTGCTCATTAATCGGCTAACAGGGCAACGAACTTGTGAAATGAATACACTTCCAGTCAAAATATTTTCACTATACAGTTGATAACCTAAAGTATTGCGGCATTTTCACGAAAATGGAAGCTCAAATGGTAAGAAATAGATTTGGAAATTATGTGCGATTTCACATTTTTTAGTAATGAAAATTTAATACTAATTTTACCTTATTAGGTGTAGGCAGGCAGTCAATGACCCTTAATAGCAAACGACGATTTCCTTGTGGATCATTGGGTAATGCGACGGAGAATGCTTCTACAATCATACAGTATATGGAGGTTGATATCAGTGGTTCTGGTAACTCACGTAAGAAGTCTTTCACTAGACATGTCAATACGTTAGTATCCGGAACTGCATCCACACTTAATTGCGCTCTTTCCACACTTAACTCCAGTTCTTCACGCAAAATACGTTTTTTTTCTAGAGACCCACACACTAAAATAGCGTATCAAAGTAAAAACATCAAATTTATTACTCAAAATTTTTTTCCCATGATACACTTGTATGCATATCAAGCACAAAACAATACTTTTAAATATTTCTAAAGAATAGCTACATTCTGTGTTCTATTTAAAAAATGTGTCTGAAACGAGTTTTTGAAAAAAAAAACTTACAAATATAAAGACCAGAGTGATTAACACCACGCAGTTCAATTTCCTGTAATAAACGAGAAAGTACTAAAGGTGTTTCCCGTCCTTCTTTCGCAACCAACCGCTGCAACGGCACCCCAAATACACCATCATACCTGCAGTAATTAATTAGATTGTTACGGACATTAAGTTGGAACTCATCAACGATTCTCCAGTTATCCAAACTGTTAGTTAAATTCTTTACAAGAAATCATTAAAATAGACTGCAATATAATTAATAATTATAAAACTAAACCTGCAGTTAACGGTCCTTCGAAAAGCCACGGCAACATTATGAAAAGCGATTTTAACAATAAGTTGACCTTTTGGTTCCAAATTTAATGCAAACATTCGATTACCATTCAAACGATCCACAATAAATGCTTCTAATAACTTCAGTGATCCTCTATGACACAATTTATGTCTAAATAAAGTATGTACTATTGAGAGTCTATTTGATATCTGAGTAATGAAAGAATCAGTGCCAATTATTACTGAATTCTTAAAAAATCTTCACCGATATTGTGGATGCCATGAATAAACGAAAAAATTTGTATGAGTCGCATGCTGCACGTCAATTTCAAACGTTTCACGCCACCGAAATTTTTGTTCAGCCGTAGAAACACCCGTTCTTGCACGATGCGTTTCATTGACCTCTAGCACGCAGTACATCTCTTCAGTAAATGCTTTTTGCTTTTCAGGCATTTTTAACCCTCGTCCTTCGATGATCTAAAAAAAATTTGGTAGACCATAAAATTTTAAGCATTTGAAAAGCAAAAATTGTTTTTTATAGTCGAATATCAGAAAATACAAAACGATCAAACGAATAATATAACATCCAACTTGTATTGATGCTAGTATATTTTTTAGAAATCGAGAAATGGCTGAAATGATAAAAAATTACATGAAATAAAGTATCACTGATATTTCTGGAGTTCTGTTTGGAACTCGTGAAGCGAAGTGCTACACTTGACTGGAATCGAATACGAAATACAATGTAATTTTCATAATTTAAAAAAAATTTCATGAATAAATCGCTGTATGAAATCTTGAAGTTAATACCTGAACAACAAGCAATCCAGTGAGTGAAGTAACATGTAAAGGAGTATCTACATCAAAACCAGGACCAGCTGCTTTTAACGGCACTCTTCTGTTCATTAAAGGCGATACGTGCAACTTATCTAATAAGTCACCTCGTTCATGGCCAAGTGAAAACCTGTTAGCCTAAACTTGCATATTTTAGGACCACGATTAATATTTGAAGCATTGAAATATTTAACCTTATTCTTCTGAATGATTTTAAATATAAAAAATTAATTAAAATTAATTATTTCTAGTCAGTAATTCTACACTGCACTATATTGACAAGAGTGACAAATGAAATAGAAACTAAATTAATTTTTAGATCATTTTGGATAACTTTTTTTTGTCTAGTTTGAAAGAGGAAAACAAACAGAATTTAATATAGCCCTGGATGGAAGCGATGAACTTCGATTGGAAGCACCTGGTTTCTCCCCATATGTATGAGACCATCTAGAATGCCTTTCTTGCGACTTCATGCCTACGTCAATTCCAGCCCAGTTTCGATATTCCTGAGCTGAAAATATATCATCGATAGTCCGTCCATACTGCGCGCTGATATTACCGAGACCAAGGGGTAATCGAGTATCTAAAATATATAATTTACAATAAGCAAGTGTGAGGCAACAGAAAAAGAGACAGTTACGATGGGTAAAGAAAGTGATGAAGCAGCTTTTTATGGATAACCGTTAGAAACTTGCAAAGTGAACAGTGAAAACGCATGTAGTTTAAAAGTTAGTATAATTGTTATAATGAAAATAATAAATACTATAGTCATAACAGCACAAAGATGTACTGATAAAAAACAAATCAGATGTATGAGACAAATTTAAATTTTCGATTTTCCCTTCTGAATTTTCATTTCTAAGACACTATCTCGAAAAAACCTAAATTTTTGAAGAAAAAAAAACAGGAGAAACAAAAGCTTTTCAAAACTCAAATTTACTTGACATACCTTGTTGTTTGAGGTATGAGCCGATAAATGATGGTGATAACATTGTTTCAGGTGCTGATATTGCTCCATCCGATTCATTACCTGTAACATCTTAACCTGGAAAATCTGAAACGCACTCATACCCAATCGGAAAAAAACATAATATCATAAATTCCTCTGTAAGGGGAAAAATTTGGTATTTATTATTTCAACATAATTCAACAGTTTCCATAATCAGTACTGGTTACCACGTTTACACAGTATATTTATGGATATTCGTCTTCTTAAGTATCTATTAATGACTATCTAACTTATCATTCCAAAAAACTGAACAAACAGCAGACTTTTAATTATAGCATCCAGCTTTCACTCATCATAATTTTAATGATTTATTTTGCCTTTCTAGATCGTATATTTGTATTCAAGTTTCAGACTTTAACCAGAACAGAGTGGATGCATACTTGTGCCACCAATGACATCATTCCTCCATTTCACAGTTCGAGGTGTAGTGCTGGAAGTTGCACGTCGACGGGGCAATGAATTACTTTTATTTGGTTGATCAATGGGATGCCAAGCCGCTGCAGTGGATGGCGACGATGGAGCTGCTTGAATACGATATACATATTTTCTATCGACAGCTTCCGGGGGAGAGCAAAGCGAACGATGCATAGCGTAACCAGCTACGTCACTAAGGGAACGCTGACCTATGGGAAGTTGACGTGATGCACTGGAGGGTACATGAAACTGCGAAAAAGCGAAATTTTCCGAGCAACCATCATAAGCATCAGATGAAGCCTGAGGATTGCTGTCTGGAGCCGTTGATGGTCCTGGGAATGATGGCAGCGGTATGGAGCGTTGAGTAAATGATCGAGGCATTGAACAAGTGTACGAGGAAGGTAACATCTACAACACATTTGACCCGTTGATTTGAGTGAAAAAGCAAATGAAAAATCTTACACAGACTTATATGAAGAAAGTAATTCGAAGTTTACTAATACTCAAATAGTGTCAACAGTGCACAACAGGTAATTTGGATTACCTGAGTGGATGATTGAGCAACGATAAAACTGTCAGCGCGACGTACCGCGGAAGGCAATATTTTAGGTGGTGGCACACGTGCAGTCCGTGAAACGGTTTCCTCCACTGGTTCCACCGGGCAATTTAAGAAACGAGATGGGTAAGCGATGGTATGGTGTTGACGAGGACTAAGTGTTAACCTGGTTTGCACATTTGTGACAGCAGGAGGTATCGCTGAAGAGACCGAAGAAGACGGTTGAGGACAGCGCTTCACCATTTCCTAAAAATTTCACTTCATACTTATTTTACAGAGACTGTTTAAATGTGATATTCATAACCGACATATTACTGTCACCAAATGTGGCAGTATTAAGTAAAATTTTTTACTTAATACTGAAATTTTTTATGTATATGTTTGGTACATAGTACCACATTTGGTGACATTATGACATAGTACCAAACATATACATAAATAGAACAGCTTTAATAAGAAATTGAGCGATGAATGACTTTTTTAAAACTACCTGTTTCAAGTACTCTGAATTATTGGCATTTCATTATATCTTCATTAAAATATGAACAAATAAAAAGGAAATCAGTTGTCATAATAAATGATCGACAAGATAATGATTCCAACGAACAGTCAAAAGGAAAATAAAATAAAAATAAAGCTAGAGATTAGAACGACGATTTTGAGACCATTTCACTGGAGCTAACGGAAAATAGTTTGCATACCTATAATATCGTTAATAATAATAATAATAATAATAATAATAATAATAATGATAGTAATAATGATAATATTATTATTATTGTTATTATTATCATTACTAATCATAATACTACTATTTTAACAGTATAACAGAATGTATTACGTGATATTATGACTACTACGGTATAAGTTTTGCAAATGCCTGTTACAAACAATGGAATAAACAGATACCAATATAACAAGATGAAGATGTGATGTAGATGGCAAATTGAAGCCCTATTAGTGAAGTAAAAAATTTTCAAGTGAAAAGTTTGAAGTGGAAATGGAAAGCATGATGAAAATGTCTGAGATGAATCAGATTTGATAGTGTTTTATAGGACTGTTGCCGTCCGCTTCTCGAGTACTTGCTTGTTCCCTGGCAAATGGGCCTCGTAGGAATATATCATGAGAGTTCATAGATTCAATAATATTTCTCTACACTGCAAACCATAACAGAATATCAGCAGATTGATATAGTTTGAATATGTGAACCTATATTACTACTAAAGGTAATTACAGACACATAGTTTCCTGCCTTTTTCTTGTACCTTATAACATTTTAATTTCCTGTTATTCATCAAGCAATATTTTAAAAGGTTTTAATTTAAAAGTACATGAAGAAACACAAGCACATGCTTGACTCTTATTTTTTCTTATATATATATATATATAATACAGATACATAAAAATTGTGTTATTAAAATCCATGTCAGTAAAATAATTTTGCCACATTACATAACACAAAAGTAATTTCGATCGAAGATCCAGTTTCGAATCAAAGCTATAATTCCATCTCTTGAAGAAAAAATTAGGCGTATTAACAAGGCAAGAAAATATTTGCAAATGAAGTGATCTTTAGACTTTATTAAAAGTGTAAACGTGAAACTTTAAGAGGAAATTTAAAATATGAGAAAGCATACTATATTTTCATTATGAAAAATTACTATTTTTTGAATTAGCACTTATGTACCTCAAAATGCTCTCTCAAAGTATATTGAGTTATAAAAATACATGTCTAAATTCGACATCCAAACTGACTTATAAGAATCTTATATGTCGTAGTAAAAAAGGCATAGAAAATCAAAGTAGCTCAAAAAAAAAATTGATGACTAAAATTTAGAAAGCGTAATATTAGAAATTTAACGATAAATTGTTCAAAGGAAGCTGTAAGTAATAAATGAAAAATAAAAATAAAAATAAAACTGAGCACTTTTCTCGACATTTGCAAATTTGCAATTCTCATGCAAGGATTCAATTATCACTTGAAATATCAAATTTCGTTTAATAGCTTACAAAGATATTTCGGTTTTCATAACTTATATAATTAGATAAACCTGTTGTTGACGAGCTTTCTTTCCAAGCCACGTATTAGCAGTTGAAGTTGGGTGATTCAGCAGGGATGAAGTTGACGTGTCATCCTGTTGTTCTTGATCACTCTTCTGGAAGACTACTACTGGCCGTGTAACCATTGACTGAGATTGGGTCATTCTCTCCCTAGAATTATCTAGTTGTGAGAAAGCTTAATCAGCATGTGCAATTCTTTACTTTAGAATGTAATATATATAAGTTATCATGTGATAGATGCCACAAGTTAACTTCTAGAAGTCAATTAGAAATCTAACTACCGTTTAAATACAAGACAATCTTAACAAAATTTGAATAAATAATAAATACTTTGAAAAAACTTTTTGCTTAACAACGATAATAGAAAATTAATGAATGAATGATATTACAAGATACTACTACTACTATATTACAATGATCTTCCAGTTTAGTAACTAATCAAAAAATGAATGCTCTAAACAAAACAAATAGCAAAGGATTTCGATCAGAATGAACGAACAGTATTGAAAGTTTTTGAAACAAAAAATTGTCGATTGAATGAAAAAAGATTTTTTGTATTTAAAGAATCATGTAGAGAGTACCTTCTGTTCTTAATATAACGTATCCTGAGCAAAAGACGACGTGGTATCGAAAGTACCAGTACTACATCATCGATGCTCATTGCAGAAACGTCTACGTTGTTAACGGATAGAATTTCATCTCCTGGACGAACAATATCACCATATCGTTCAAGTTCTGAATTTTCTCCAAAACGAGAAGCAAAGACTCCTGATGTTCTGAAAATAACTACTCATTTTTATGTCGTTGCAAAGAGTTTAAAGAATTGGTAAAAAACATTTCCTTTGATGCAGTTCTATTAATGTTCAAATATGTAAAAATATCTAATTAACTTAAAAATTTATTGAAATGCTGCAGATGAAATCGAAGTTTTTCAGATGAATAAACTAAACAAACAGAACTTTCTAATAGAATTAGCAGATAGTATCATAATCAACTAAATGAATAAACTGCCTGTCTGTTCCGTTTCCCTCTCGAAGATATAAGCCAAGACTTTGTCCAGGTTTTTTTATAATCTCAACCAACTGAACAACAACGATATCGCCTACACCAGCAGCTCCTCTTTTTTCTAGTCGATATTCTGACCTATTAATTAAAATTTTTACTGATAAATGAAAAGTTACACTACTTTTTTCTCCAATGCTTTTTCATTTCGAAGAACAGACAAAACTAAATATTTTAAAGCCTTGAAAATTTCAACGCATGAAAATAGAAAAAAAAGGATTAATTGAAGGAAAAATGATCCAGTTTTTCAGTTTAAAGAGAATAAAAACAAAAACACAAGATTATTACTTACACATAAATTAAAACGAATATTACATCACTAGTATACCATTAATTATCGCTTAATTTTTATCAAGCTTTACTAAATGTATGACAAATAAACATTGCTATTTTTAATATTTAATACAAAATTTAAATGCAATTTTTTTGATCCATTAAACACTCAATTAATAATTTATAAATCCTTTACAATGATGATATTTTCATCAAAATTACTGTTTACAATATATATGTTAAAATCGTCTCTCCTTACTTACTTGTCGAGGATGCGCGCTGAAAAACCTGTAATACCCGCTGTCGTAAGTGTGGAACTTTGCTGATCTACCTGATGAATTTTCCGCACAATTTCTTCTGGTAGGGAACATCCTGAAATGAAAAAAAGATTGTAATTATGATTTGTAAAACGTGAAAACTTCAGCATGAAAATTTTCGATGATATTTACTGACTGAAAATTACTTCCATAAATATCAATCATCCGCAAGCACTAATGATACTTTATATTCCACCTCTTGTACATTGTTCACAACATTTTGTATTACATTGCATACTGTATTAGAAAAATTACTTTGTTTCCGATTATAATATTTTCAATGAATGTCCGCCAGTAATTGCTATAGATATTATTTTTACCAAACATGGATTTAGTCAATATTATATTCAACAGTATTATTATTATTGCTATTAATGTTAATGAGAACAACGAAGATTTATTCTCATTCTCAAAAATATTTGAGAAATTAGTTCAAAAAATGCTAAGAATAAGAACGTGTATTCAATGAAAAAATTTGCTTGAAATTTTCAATAGATTTAAGAAATGAGAAGAAAAGCTCCCATGAGACTGTTTTGTGCAAAAATTTTTTCTTCAATTTTACAATATGACTATAAATATGAGTGGGTTGTTTTCAGCACTTTTCTTCTCTGCTTTTAATTTTAATGAAAAAAATAGCAATTTTGTCTTAAATAAATAATTGGTAGTATTCCTAGCCAAAATCTTCACAACATGATATATATCAAATATGTGTCACTGATAAAATTTTCTTCATGTTGACAGGTTTATTTCGCGTAATGTTGATCTATAAATTTTCTGTAAGTTTTATTTGTTTTTTATGTTTTTAATAAATATGAATAAATTGCTATTTAAGTAAATATTATAAAGAATGGATTCACGTAGAACAAAATCATGCATTATCAAATATCATTTTGTCAGATATGATTCTAATTTTATTTTTCGTATTTTTAGCTGGTTTTTTAGAAACAAAGTAGCTTAGTTAGATTATAATTTGGTTAGCAAAGAACTTACAAAGCATTTAAAATTTAAAGGATTACATTTTCGTCCTTGAAAAGATCAATGAAATGAAAAAGCAAAATGAATTAATCACGCACTATCTCCATGAATGCAAGAGGAGGAATACAGTAAATTTGAAAGATGAAAAGAAAGGGATTTACGACTGGTAAAAAGTACGAAACGACGAAAGTGCTGAGCGAAAAGTTGAGCAGACGTGTGACTATTTTGAGATAAATAATTTGGCGTTGCATTGGCATCCAGAAAAGATATATTTTATTAGAAATAGCTGTTTTGTATAAATGTGAAATTATAGAAAATATTAAACTACTTATCTTCAAAAGATCTTTTAACATTTAAAAAATGAAGAAGCGATGTAATAAATTAGCTACGGTTATATTCAGCTTAATAGCATTTTTATACAATTTGTGAACATAACGTATATATTTTTTTCAGTGCTGTTTTAGAAAATGAAAGTCTACTTCATAAAATGCTATCAATTAGTTTACTGTTTGATTTAATCAACAATGAAGAGTTTTTGATGATTAGTACATTTTTAGGCTTCCATAAATGTTATCAGTTTTACTCTTTGTATTATCCTTGCTATGATTTAGTAAAATGTCATATGAAATTATTTAAGACAGCAATGATATGATAGAGAGAAGCAGTCATAAAGACTGCTTTAATAATGATGATAATAATAATTAATAAATTTTCAGAAAAATCTTTAGTTGTTTTGCGGCTTATTTAATGTTAAAAATGATTTAATATAATATTAAATGAAATTCAGTTTCAAAAAACCTGAATGTCGATCAACTGATTTAAGTTGTTGTTGCTGTTGCTGTGATGGATTCCAGGGCATAGAATTGATCCGTTTCTACAATAATCGGAAAATAATACGAAAAATCTTTAAATTACTATTACAACAGAAAAATTGATACTGTCGACATAGAATGCTTTCAATGCTAGCTGTTGAGGTAGAAATAGCAAGCAGTAAGACAGTAAAAGCATCTTTAGTACCCACACAAACGACACTAATCTTTACATTACAGCTAACAAATTATGCTAACAACAATAATAAATCATTTAATAATTTTTACATTTGCAAGCAAATAATGATCATTAAAAATGGAAATAGTCATTTTTAATAACTATGATAAATGTAATTATATCATTATAGTTCCAACAAATTCATTCAAATAAATGAGGAGATAAATTATTTTGCGCAAAAAGCAACGAAAAGTAAATTAAATGAAAACTTTCACTTTCATTTATAAAATGCGAATATTTTTATTAAATGATTCTTTGCAAACAGATTACTTATTATTCACTGATCTAATAAATTTACAAACTTAGTCTCATAACAAATACTTGTAGTCAAAAAAACTTCAAACTTATACAAAACAGAAAGAATTACAACTGTAGTCAGATATACATATTAAATGTACATACACATACAAATAAGCAGACATAAAAAACTAGGGTAGTAATAGTGTCAAATATTTCTTGGCTCCACTTTTCTTGGTCATAATCCTCAATCGACTTATTTACTTACTTGCTTACTTACTTACTTGCTTACTTACTTCTTGCTTACTTACTTCTTGCTTACTTACTTCTTGCTTACTTACTTACTTACTTGCTTCTCGCTTGCTAACTTCTCTCATTGACATTTCACACTGTGCTGATTTGGTAAATGTTATTAATAAAGAAAAAAAAAGAAACTTATTTGTATGAAAACTACTACCATCTATGGTTACAACTTTGAAGCCGATATAAAATCCGACCGACTCATTTACTTTCTCAAAATTTATGAAAAGAGGAACAAATCTTCTCCACCAAATATGCAACCATTTTAGGCTCTTTCTCTGTGCATTCTTGCTAGACTCATTTTGCTTCCTCTTCTACTTATTACTCTTTACCCTTCATGCTATTATTGATTAGTCACATTTTCAACGCTTCACCAAACTGGCCATATGTGAACATTTAACTTACTACACTACTAGACTACTATTTCCACTAAATAAAGCAACACTCATATATGAGATCAAGAATACATTTAAATACACATTAACATATGGGTACATACGCGTGCATACACACCCTTAAAGACGTGTCTAGATACGCAAATAGACTCACGTCCTGCACGTGCATATGCATGAATGCAATAGCTTCATCTTTAGTCACATACACCTGCAGTCATTCATATACATAATGTGCATGTGTACTGAATTAATGATATACCACCCTCATCTATGCAGAAAATACGAAACTAAACTTTGTCTTGCTTGCCTCGGAAAATAGGAAATGAAATTTAAAAAAAATGGTGATAGTTAAGATGAGTTGTAGATTTGAAACTTTGACCACATCTTCGAAAGATTTTTGAAAGTTTAAAATTTCTTTTTGATAAGCAACAATTTACTTAATGAAAATTTGTCACAAAAAAATTTCGAATTGATCAGCATTTTTTTTTGTTACATAAGCAAAAGTAATAAGTAGTATTTTTTCATTGCTACTGATATTAGTGGAAAATTTATACGAAATTGCGTACTTGTTATTCGTACAAAATTTTTGTCAATGTTACGGTAAGAAAAAAATTATAAAAATTGTGCAAAGATAAAATTCACATGTACTGAAGGGAAGAAAATTTAATGTACATATTTAATTAAAGATTAATTTTTGCAAGATTTGGTTTTTATAAACATTTATTGCAATTTAAACTAATAATGCATATCAATCCACTGATCACTTAAACAAAATTTCATTATTCTTCGACTTTGCTATTCATAACCAGAAGAGCTTTCAATAACTGCTCAAAACTTGAATCTTCTTCAAATTTTCTCACCATAATCAATTAATTCTACAGTCAAAGTCGTAATTATAGCTTTGTTATTATGCCTTTCGTGACTGACTATTTTACGAGCACAGAAAATATATTAATTACATGTACTGAGTTAATACGCTGTTATCAAAAAATTTCGCTATTTTTTTTTTTTTGAATTTTTATATCGTACGAAAAAAAAATTGCAAACTAACATTTTGTAGACAACAACATAACAGGTTGCACCAACTGAAAGTTGCACGTCTTCTTTGAGCTACATAATATCTATCAACAGGGATATTGTAGTAGGATGAAACAAGCGGCACATGGGACATCTAATCTGGTTTCATATGATTACTCTTACAGTATGCCATTTATGCAGTTAATGACTGAATTTTCGTACTGTATTATAGAATTGCATCCATTCTGAAAAATACATACAAGTGATATTATTGTCAGATTATTGAATAAATATCAAGTTAAAAATATAGATTTAAATTAGTAAGTAATCTTTGATAGAATATTTTTGAGTGCAACTATTCAAAAGATTTAATAGTGCATTCTACAGAGCAATATTGTAAGCATATAAATAAGTAATATGAAACTTATTTAGCTGTTTTTTATGAGTATGTAAGATAATTTGTCTTGAAACAAACTATTTTAAATGTTGGAGCATGAAATCACTTTTTGACTTATTACATCATGTGATTTATTAGCTGTATGACAGGTACTAAGGAAGAGCACTCAAATAAATAATTTAACGATTTTCAGAATGATGACAGCAACTTGACTCATACACTGAAATCAGTAATTATAGTAATAATACAAATAAAATAATAATGGACAAATTGTGGCAACAAAATGATCATGAAAAGTGAAAATTTCATTCAGATTCTGACTTTTCAAAGATTTGAATATAAAATATTATTGCTCAAATACATTTGACTCTTTTGATGGAAAATATAGCAATCAATAACAATAGAGTGCATTATATGAACTACTAAAAAGTCAGTTTAAAAATCAATAATACTGATTAGATTCTTACTAGTATAATGGATTATGTAAATTATTTTAAAGCATTATAATCTCCATTTGAAATAAAAGTAAATCTAAAATTGCTTTTCTTTCGAGCTGAAAACAGAAATTTTATATGAGCAAGATGTGATAGTGAAGCTGACTTAATTATTTCAGAAAGTTTGAACTGAATCTTTTTTTCATTTATTGTTTTATTAGACAAATACAAATTACTATACTGTTGTCTATGATAAGAAATCGTAAAGTAATTTTACAATAATTTAACGATTTCTAAGAAGTCTTAATGTAAATTACGAAAGAAATTTATATGGAATTCTGAAACCAACTCCATCATTCAACTTTTTTTATTGCCGAAATCATTTCCTGATTGCTTTTTTGATTATACTACTTTGAAATCATAATATATATTTATTGGATTCACAAAAATTTTTGCTACCGTGACTTTACAGTGTTCATAACAAATTTTATGTCAACTTTCGCCAAATTACCGTTATTTGGAATTAATGATAAAAGGCTGCACGAAATTAATTAAACTTTCAACTTTGTACATTCGTAGCTAAATACTCCACATGATTTTCAAAATTAAAAACTTAAAAATGTCAAAATGTTAAAAATTAAAGAATAAAAATATCCATAAATTGCTATTGCAATATAGACAGAATAATATAGGTCAAGACTATACTTGCAACAGATTCTAACTATATTAAGATTAAAATTAATTATTTGAATTTATTTCGAATTGACCGACAAATTTGTAAAATTTTTAAGATAATATTCTTTTTTATATAATAACTCTATTACTTTTAGAACTGAAAAAACAAGTTAATTTTCAGTTAAAAAGATATAATTATCTAAAGTAAATATTATTTTTTATGTGAATTGCTAGTTAAAAAAATCGTTGTAAACGGTAATACTTGCTGGGCTACTTCTGAAGCTCAATCAATTCATGCTTTTTGTACACTTCTTACTTCACCTTATTTAGTAGCTAAGATAAGCGCAGCTTTTCCTCAATGAACAATGGATTTTTCATTCAGTACAAAGCTAAAAAAGGAAATCCTAAGAATCACTTGGAAACAAAAGCACGATGCTTACTTAAATAAGTGGAAACACTCTCACTTTGTAAATTGATACACACACATACATATAAATAAATATAGAAATATAGATACAGATATTGTTGCTCACTAAAAAATGTTGAGCATAAGAGTATAGCTGTTTGAGAAAAATGAATTTCACACGATATAAAGCAGTTTTCGCATCATTTTTCTTGTTGACAAGTATTAACTTAACTTAACAGGATAAGTTATAGATCAACAAATGTGTCATTGTTGTGGGTATTAAAGCAACAAAATTTGATTTGTTGCATTATGTGATCGCAATAGAAATTTTCATTAGTTGAGCAAACAACAGTAAATAATTGCTTACTGCAGTTAAGAATTTGAATTAAAAATTCATCCAAGAATAATTTTATTCACTATCAATTAATCTTAAGCAAATTTCACTGCATTCAACATATTCAACATTTTGTTTTTGGTTAGCTGTTGGGTTAAATAGAATGGAAAATGTTTGCATAAATTAAAACAAGCAAGAAACTATTCATCACTAAAATAGGCTAACAACGATACTATTCGTTAGTTTATTAAGTAACTCATAAGACAAGCATCACACTGGATTTCATGATTCTTCCCGATTGAAAATGGTATATTACTTAAATAACATTGCAATATATTATTAAGTTAAGATTAAATTAAAGTTAGTATTTTTTTTAAAGTCATGTTTGTTGCACAATAATCATAGTTTTAGAATAAGATCTTTTACACTTAATTGTCCTAAATGAAAAAGTATAAATGCACAAAACTAAAGAAAAATGTCATAAAGATGGGCAAAACAGATCTAACTTATCAAAAATCCGTGCCTAAAGTAAATTATAAAAATTGTAGATAAACTTGATTGCATAAAATGGATATTTCCTGACTTACTGCAGAAAAAAGGAAAGGAAAGCAAATTGGAAAGAAGGGACAAATGGCAACCTGAAATGAATTGATTCTAGCCTTACTTGGCCTTTGTCCCACCAGTCTAGCTTATTTCCTCGGCTAATATTGCCATATGTGCATGGCATTTTTTCCTTTTTTTGTACATCTCTTCAAGATCTCATTATATAAACATATTCCATTTTACTAGATGACATTACATTTCAAATGCAATATGCTGAAGGATAACTTTCAAATGCGCACCAATTCGCAAATACCTAACAAACTAACACATTATTTTATCTATAATAAAAAATTAAGCCATGTCGAGAAGCCGAGAAAATTCTTTTGTCAACCACATGCACATACCAAATAAACGAAACAAATATCAGTTTTTGAAATTGCTATAAATTTCCGAATTTTTATGACTTTTTAAAATATTATTATTCTTGAATGATTCATGCACATGTAATTGACCTTTTAAATGCATTAAAAAAATTAAGTAACATTTTTGAACTTGAAGAATTTTTCATGAAATTGATAGATACATCAAATAAATGAATTTAAAATTTCCCAAAATTGAAAGATCATTCGAAAATTGCCATTTTGAACTGATAAATAATTCACGCAAGTATGGAATTTTTAATCGTAAAATCATGAAAATGAGATATAAACGAGTAGATAAATAAATTTATTCAAATGTGATCTATTTTTTTTCCGAGAAAAAAGAATAAATGCAGACAATGAAAATAATTTGCTAAGAATTGAATTCATTTCAGCAACGCTGCAATATTCTGATAATTTCCATAAATTCATATCTTCTTCAAACCAAGCAAGTAAATTCAGACAATAATATAAATAATTCTTCATCAAGTTGGCGATAATACTTGATAGCATTGTTAGTAATAATTTGAAACAAATAAGGAACATCTCTAGAATCTATCCAATTTGATTGATTTGATGGCAGTATCGATCAATTGAAACATCACATCGACTGATTTAATTCAGAAGTGATCATTCATAACACAATTCAAATAAATAAATTTAATCAAGTTATTTAGCTCATAAAATTTTCTGTTCTTTTTTAAATTTGATTTCGAGTTCACAGTTCGATACCCAAAATATTTAAAATAGATACACTTTTCATTCACTCATCACTTTCTTTTACTAATACTAAAGTACTTTGTCAAGTTTTTTTATGTGGAAGCTTTAGTTTTATGTTTTCAATCATTCAGTGATAAAAATTAAAACAAACCTTATTCGTCTCATTTTTTCATTGAAATAGCTTTTACTTACTGAATTTTATTTATAACGGTTATAAGTAAACAATTGGGCGTTAAAAATACTTTTTTAAAAGTAATTTTTTTCTATTCTTCATGTAACATAATTTTTTTTGCAAAAATTATATAACTTCCCACCTTCTGCACATGATGATTTATCTATCTATCTATCTATCTATCTATCTATCTATCTAT
>UYYF01000389.1:0-17289 GCA_900618365.1 Thelazia callipaeda
AATATTATTGTTGCAACAGTGTGTCTCCATTTTGTCATAGTCGGTCCAGTGAGACTGTCCAGTAGGTGCTAACTCATAATCTGAATTATTTCTCGTTCAAGATGACAGAAAAGTGGTTCAAATTTAGTTCTAGCGTCAGACGTATATGATTTTTAAGAATAAACTGGATCTCGTCTGTGCTAGGTCCAGTTTCGTAACCTTCGATGAGTGGATACTATCAGACATAATGGAACAGAGCATTCCAGCTGTTATACCAGCAAATAATTTTAAGTTACACTCTAGATATAATTAAATGCCTTTGGAAGAAGGAAGTAAATGAAGTAAAGAGGAACAAGATAAAGAACTCTTGTTTTCTGCAAATTACTCTAACACATAAGCTTCACGTCATCAGTGCAGTCATACACATATACACACGAAAGCTCACAAACCACATCGATGTTTTTAACAATAGCGAGAAATTTGTGCAAAGTAAACCAAGCATAAGTTTAACCTTATTGATCAAATATCCATTCAAATTGCAATTAGTTGATAGCAGTGAAAGCTAAGATGAGAGAGACATACATCAGTTAGATGTAGATTGTAAGGTGTATGAATTAGCCGTCTTGTTATTAATTGTTTTGTTTTCACTTAAATACATGTTTGAAATATTCTTTTATGACGGAAGAAATTAATTAGGAAATAGTGGAATTCCATCTTACATTTGTTTTTGTACCATCAGAAAACAACAGTGCAGAAACGAATTGCAATATTGATAATATGTAAAACTGCCCCAAAAATAATTGAGAATAGCTGGTACAGTCTTTTTGCATAAGATTTTTGGAGTTATTGACAATTATTTCAAGTTAGATTAGGCCAATTTTAATTTATAATTTTCTTCTTTTTTCTGCAAAGTATTACGGATAAATAAATTTATCGTAAACATTAAACATGATAAACATTAAACTACTAAAACAACTGATTTGCTGCGAGGTGTATTATTTGCTTTTACTCTGAACATGATTATTTTCATATAAATATGAGGATAGGTAACTAATTTTTAACAAATTCATTGCATTAGTGAATAATATGCAGGTAAAAAGATTTCCTTGTCTGTATTTCTTTTGCATTTTAATATTAGAAATTTAGTGTAACTTTTTTTTACAATGATCCATTTATGAATTATGCATCTTTAAAATATTACAAATGCATCACTGCAATGGAATAAATGAATTATAGAATTGATGCTTTTAAAAATGAGTCATGATTTTTTGTCATCAGTGATGATGATGCATAATAGCTTCCCTCATGAAATTGTTAGCCATCATGAAGTGCTCATGCAAGTAAAATTTGTAAGCTACTTCATTCTTGTGGTAAGCTATAATTAGCTGTATAGTAACGATAAAAGTTGTATATAAAAGTATACTTTGTTAAGTAGATTATAATATTTTTTTAAATAAATTGCATGAGCAATATATGCATTTTAAGTCTTCGCAAAAAAATTATTATATGCTGTTTAAAGTCAGCCACTGCATCAATAATTCTCTCTCGAGGAAAAGTTTTGGTTTTGTTATTTAAGTCAGTACAACTAAAATTGAATTATTGACTGAAATATGCTATTATAGGAACCAATGCATTTAAATTAGTATTGTTCAAATTTTCAATATTTATCTTAAAATACTAATGAAATTATTATAATGACTCCACAAATTCATAAATTAATTTTGACATGGGGCAAATCATAACTTGAAGATCAGCGTCCATTATTTCCGTTTTCCTTTTTTTCAGTGATACTTGCGAGTAATCAAAATTCATTTTCATGTTTATTTTCTTGCAATATCAAAACCATCCAATTTCCTGTAATTATTCAAATAAAGAATAAAAAAATATTGACAGTTTTTCCAGTCATTGAGCTTAATAAGAATTTTCCATTAGATTTTCAAAGAAATTCGCAATTTATCTCATTTTAAAAGATTGATTCATAAAATAAATGATAAATGCATTATAAATTTCTCCTTCACTTCTGAGATAGATTATTATTATTCTTTCTTGCTCCTAAGATTTATTAAGCTCTTAAATTTCTTTTCAATGCCACATAATTCAGATTTCTCATGAAGTAATACATTTCACATATGTTTCAATCTTAAAATTATTTTATTTCGTCCTGGATATCAGCCTGTATTGATGTTTTTGAAGTTTCTTTGCTTCACTCATTTCCAGCTTTGTAGCATTTTTCAATTAATCACCTAAGACTAAATAGATTGAAATGAAAAAAAAGTTCACTCGTTTTTAAGTGAAATTGCAACGGAAAAATATTACGATATTACAAAAATCATGTCATGAAATGTAAGGAAAATTTCTCCCATAAAGCTTAAATTTCAATTTCAATCCCTTACTATTTGTTTATTGGTTCGTTTTAGCTATTATGGTGCAATAAAAAAGGCCGAGAACCATATAGACATTTTAACTATAGATAAAATAAAGATTAAGGACGGGCATAAATAAAATAAAAATAAAAAAATAAAAACGCTCTACATTACAACTTTACGAAAGGCGCTTCACTGGAAGACCATGATCCGTATATAGCTGTTCACTTACATTTATTGCAGTAATAATCCACCCATGTAGTAACCCCAGTAAATCACGTTGAATGTTGCATAAACTACTGGAAATACCGTAAAGTTATGTGCATAATTCAAATTTATTAATATTGCCAACTTACGAAAAATTGAAGCTGTGAAAAAATATCTGGTGTTGTTTTGCTCATTTTAATTTGTTTTCGTATGCTAACTGTGCTTTTTTCGAATTTTCGGAAGATTCTTTACCGACGTAAACAAATGTGGAAGGGGTCTTTTCTTTGCTACATATGAATTTTGTAGCACTTTTAAATCTTGAAATTTTTGCAATAAAACTGCTTGAAGCCAATTTTTTGGCATTGAATAAAAGCAGTGTATTTTGAAATTGACCTTGAAAATGGAATATAAAGTAGTACTACAGTTCACTCACTTGGAAAAGTCGTTCTCGAATACAAATCCAGTTTTTCGATATCAAAAATGAATGATTTTCTCTAAAACATGGTGAGCATGGAAAGTTATAATATTAAGTTGTAACAATTTTAAAATATTCTTGAGGAATAAAACTGTATGCATTCTAGTTTCGTATATTGAAGAATACAAAATTAAAAAGACAAATTAGTACTCTGGAACTGAAATTAGCAAGGTTTGATGAACCTCAAAGCGTATTCCCCAGTGATTTTCGTGACTTTCATGTTTATAAATATGTCAAAATCAAGTAGAACTAAATCATTATGCAATGAACAACTATAAATATTCAAAATGGAAGGTCAAAACTGACTTCGTTATTGATAGTTTTAGTTTGGCCATCATTACGACCTTCATTGCTACTCACGAAACCAATTACTGCGAGCTCAATCAATGATGCAAATATGAAAGTCATTCCGCTGTAAATTATATTTAAATTTCATTGACGGAAGTTATGAAAAATTTATTGAATTTTAGTTTAAGTGTATCATTATTTTTTAACTAATTTTGGCAAAAGTTTGTTTATTTTCTAAACCTACTATTACTTTTCATAACCTAATGCAAATGATATTGAAATATCTGATAAAACCATACTTTTTCCTGACTTTTATTACTGATACTTTGTAACTCTTCCGTTAACTACTGGTGATGATACAGATCTCAGAAAAGTTATCATTTCTTTCTTGCAATATTTTTCTTCACGTATGAGTTGAAGTAAAATTTTAAGTTAGGAAAAAATTAATAATTCAAAATAAACTTGGAAAATTCAAGGCTATTTAAAAAAGGATATGGAGATTTTCTTCATGCGAGAAAAGTAAATTATAGTATGTTATGACTTTGCTGTCCTCATCTTATAAAATAGCATTTAAAATTTTTGGTAGACATTAAATTGAGAGCAAGTGAAACTACTTTTTAAACGAGTTATGCCAGAAATTTGTTTTTCCTTCAAGATAGAAGCTGAATTTCCCTTTCTTGCTAACATAAATAATATAATCATAAGCAAGCAATGTAAAAAGTGTCTGATGAAAGAATTTTATATGTAAAACTTGCGATCATTATTTTCAAATAATCTACTAATTTTTAAAATGGTATAAAAAGCATGCAACGTAAACGCTATGTAATGTTTTGATACTCGTTGCACATTCAAAAACAGCGATTAGTAATTAACTTAAATTCAGTGATAAATTATAGGAATCTGTTTCCAAATCCATGTCCGTCTAAAAGTAAGTTGGATATGACTCTGCTAGAAAGTATGGATTGAGCAAGGTTTATAAAACAAAGTCAAAAGAATTGCTCACCTGAAAACCCATATATCAATTGCCTGCAAATTTACTTATTAATGGCTTTTATGTTTTACAAATTTGATAACTCTTTCATCTCGTTTTTATAGAAAATAAAAATGAGTGTTTTGAAGGTATGAAAATAATTGAATAATTGCTTGTGACAAAATTCAAGAAAAAATAATTGAATGAACGAGCAAATTTTTCTTCCAAATCTTAATTATGACTAAATATTTTGCGTTAGTTATATTACAGTTCAACAATCTACTTTGATATAGGATACTCGAGGTAAATTCCGGATAATATTTCCAAATTGAAATGTCATTGCAAGGAGAGAATTTACACCAATCATTGTTCGAGCTGGCATTGCGCGAGGACTCATATAAAATGGTATCCAAGAGATGAAAATTGTTAGATAAGTTGGGATATATCCTAAACTACAGGAAATGATTTAAATTGATCATGATCACAATCGTTTGATGATAAAAAATTGAAATATACCTTGTAGTATGTACCAACCATATCGTCTTTTAAACGTGAATGAAACCATAAGTTCATCCCACAAACCCGCAGCGTATTCCTACAATTGACATCATTTACTTTTTTTCTGCATTAAGACAAAGTACACTTTGAAATTGAAACATGAAGATCGCTATTCTTTCTAGCAATATTATACCACTTGCAAATTAAAGCAAAATTATTACAGCTTCAGTCCTTGAAAACGTATAGTTGACAAGCGTGAAATCTGGTAGCTCAATATCCTTAAACATTAAAACTGCATGAGGTTTATTCCACCTCATTCGTACTTCCTGAATATTGTAATTGTAAGATTCGAATTTCAGCATACAAGAAATAGAATCCATTGGAAAGTTTCTCAAATCCATAGAACATGGACCAGTGCTTTTAATACGCCAACATGACCATATTGAGCCTGAAATTTAAAATTTGACGGAACTGAAAAAGAAGCTAGCCATCACGTAATTGATTATATATGGTCTGCGAGCTTTTGGAAATTATGAATATTGAAACTAACCTTTTAAAATGATTTGAACATTTTAGTTAATTGTTATCGTTTTAAAACAAAGTGAATTTTTAAAAATGAAAATAAAGTAAACCATTAGGAAAAACCATAAGAAACACATTTCGAAACGGTGAACTATGGATGAGTGCTTTTTTGGAGTTGATGAAGCAAGTATTTGGAATCCAAATACTCTCCTGGATACTATGATCAAAACTTAAATTTCCATTACATGGATAAAGCACTTCATAGTTAAGAGCTGGATCTTCCCAAAATTCATTGACATATAAATCTGAAAATAAGTAGTAAAATTTCGTTTCGATTGCTAATTTTTTTTGCAGAAGGATTTGAATGAAATTACCATTAATCCATGATAATTTTTCACGCGATTACTGTAATATCGTGCCAGTCAATTAAAGCAAATTAAATTTTGAAATTTTTTCAGCGATTTAAAACAATATATTTTTATTCTCAATTAAATATCAATTTCAATTACTTTTAAAACGTGTGAGAAATTCTGACTTTGTCATAAAGTCGAAGTCTTAACAGATCAAAGGTTCAAAAAATTTATTCCTTAATAAAGCAATCTGTAAAAGTAAAAGAATTTGAAAAGTTTATTAATAAAAAAACTAGTTCATTCAATATTGAAGTATAAGAAGAAACTTTGAGCAAGTTATTTTTGCAACCATGAATGGCTCGATAATATATATTTAACCTAGGTAATTTAATTTCTCGTGAAAAAGAGCTATTTTCTGGAATGCTCTAAATTGGTGCTCTTTTTCAGACATTTTTGGAATACTAGATAATATTTAATAATTGTTTTACTCTCCTTTAGTCTTCATACTCATACTTGTCATTCATTGAAAAATAATATTTAAATAATATTTAACAGATGCAAAAGTAAGGGACTTTAAATTTTTGAAAGGCAGAAAAAACATTACAAATGTTTAGATCCTGTATGCAAAACTAATTACGTAAGTAATGTTTCAAATGAGGTAGTAGCTTAAGATTGTATAATGTGTATCAATATGTCATGTATTTTCATTTCATAAATAACCAACAAACTGTATTTAAAAGGTCAAAGTAATATTAATTGAATCGATAATGCAAAGTTATAAATTTGGAATTAACTTAATTTTTTTTAAGGCGGCAAAAGCGACAAAAAACATTTCCTCATCTTCAGATATGCCTTGTTTATTTCAACGTGACTAAGAATGAAGTGCTTATCAGCAAAAAGTTTTTTTAAAAAAAAGCAAGCAAATGCTTGAGATTAAATTTAATTGCCATGATGCTTTGATTGTATTTTTTTGCAGTCATAAAATTTTATTGTTGAACGAACCAATTTCAAAATCCTGAGTAAGTTCCGATACAGAAGTAACTTCTTGAATCCACATTTCGATTCGTACTAAAACTGGTCTAGATGGCAACTTATGACGATTATATCTCACTGATGCTTCTGATAACAAGTGATCTATGACATCAGTATCATTAGAGCAGTGTTTAGGAGATAGGGGCTCTGAAGATGCCCATGTGAATATTGCACAGTTGTGAAATACCAATGCAAATAAGAAAAGGCTTTGTTTAATACAAGTTAAACAAAGCCACGTGAAGATAGCTTGTAACATAACTCGAAATCTTGGGGAAGTTTGTTTGTTAAGACTTGTTATTAGTGTCGTAAATACTTCGTCAAGTTTAAGCTTTTGCTAACTTTCTTTCTTCTTTTTTTTGCAGTACTTTTCCGTGCCTTCTTCGTCACTTATTCATTCAAACCTTAATCCTCCTCCATCCAGCATTAATATAGAAAATTGGATGAATAGGCCCCTTTTCCTAACATCAATAATTTACAAGGCCGAAATCTTGTTCAAAGTACTTCCTGAAAGATAGCAATCTACATACTACAGCCGTCACTCAATTTGAAAGATTTTTCAAGGAGTAAAAAAGTTATACTCAAACTTTGCAAAATTGGCAATCCAAAATATATTATGAAGCAATTAAAAGATAAATAAGTAAGATTTGTTTTGCTCACAACTCCATAATTTTCGTACATCTCTGCTTAGAAAGCCATATGAAATAATTTCATCCTCAGCTGATCGTTTGTTTTATCTTGTCAAGATGATGATGATAACAAATAACAATATAATCCGTTACTATTAAGTAGGTTCTTCTTAAATTTGCCGCGGATGATGACGTTGACAAAATATGCAATGTTTAAAAATCTACAAAATTCACTTAATTTGTCACATGTAATAATTTTAATTTTTAATTTTTTTCATTAACGCTTTGAAATTATTGTATTCTTTGCTTAATTAATAAACATCTGACAATTTTGAGTTTTATTATGAGTTATTAATATGCTGCAATTGTGGAAATAATTCAAAATTGCTAAAAAAGAGCTAACATTCTTATCATCACTTTTTTTACTCTCCATGCCCGTAAAAATTCCTATTTTTGCTTTGTTTCTCTTAATTATTTGCTTATTATTCAGTTTATTTTTTGTATACTAACAAAAAATACCATTTTTATGGCTATTTTTGGCATTTTTTTCCTTTACAATGCTCATGATAAATGCGATATTTAATATTCAAATCGTTTTAATTAATGCATTCTGTTTGAAAAAGCTCCTTGTTCTGTCATAAACGATAAATTGTAAGAAATTGCAGTGCACACCTGATATATTCAAAGCTAAAGTGCATTATGCGTAATACAAACAATTTTGAAGGTAAACTGAAGAAGTAAAATACAGATATGAAGTGATCTAATTTTTCTACGAAAATTTAGTTTTTAATTAATTTGATAAAAGTTGTTATTCATGTAAACCAAGAAACAAATAAATGAATATATCTGCTTTATATTTATTGTTCATTTCTTTTTTTGTTTAAATTCTCTATGTGTAATGATGTCATTGTATTGAATGTTTACTACAAAATCACAATAGTCAGATACGGTTATTAGTGAAATTATTGAAAAGAGATGAAAAGAACGGACAATGAGGCGGTAATTGGTTGGAGTGATAGTGCGCAAAAGTTCATTAACCTTATAATTTCCTGAATTTCAGTTTTCCATGAATTAAGTTCAAAACTGTGTCGTATTACTAAATTATAAAACGACAAAAGCTTTTGCAGGCAATTACTTTATTTTAAACACCAAACTAGATAGATAGATAAATAGATATGTGATAGATAGATATATGATACATAGAAAAATATTTTTAATAAAATTCAAGAGCAACAAATATTCTTCACTTACTTTACTTATAATATTAGGACATAAATTGAATGAATTAAGATGAGCAGTAAAGAATAAAATTTGCATATTACTCCAAATGTACTTTACATAGATGAAGCAATTTTTGAATTATTGTGAACAGAATGAATGATGAACAATATTAATAATGCTAATGACAAGAGCCATTCGGAGAAATTAAACTGGCAACAAAAGTGAAGACCACTCAAGGAATAATAGAAAACAAGTGATGGCAAAAATTATTATTTCCTGCTACTTTAAATAATAATTGAATATATAGTGCTGTGTATAAAATATGCGGTATCAATTAAAATAGAGATTGATACAGTGATAATAAAGATAACAATGATATGTATTGAATAAGCGAAGATAATTTCTTGCTCAATTATTTAACTGAAAAAGGTTGAGAAAGCAATAATGAAGAAGGCGGAGCGGAAATGATTGCGGTAAAGAGCAGTAGATTGGGTCGAGCTGCTGAGGGACCTGAAAATGCTGCTGCTTCTGCTGAGGACGGTGGTGGTAGTGGTGCTTCTCAATATTGAGACGTGTTTTCAGCTAACTCATCAAGTCCAATCTAATAAGCCATGTCCTCATTTATGTTCTTGCTCTCAAGACACAGTCATTTGTACTGGTCAAGGACTTTCCAGAATACCTAGTGGAATACCTTCTAGTACTATTAGACTGTATGTTCTTTCCATGACTTTTTTTTTAGCATAATACATTTAAGAAAACCAACTATTATCCTTTTTGTTGCATTATAAATAATAAAAATGCAGTGAAAGAATATGGCAATGAATTAGAGTTCTTGATTACTTTCATTGTTTTTTTTCATAAAATTAAGAAATAAACTGAAATTATAAGTTAAAACTTCGAATTATTATTGCTTTTTGCAGAGATCTTCAAGAAAATAAAATTGTTGAAATACGGAAAAATGATCTCGCAACATTGCGACATCTCAAAATTTTGTTAGTTTTTGAATTTTTTCCTATATTTTTAATTTTTATGATCCTTTAAAATATATAGCAAGTCTGATCTCCTCTTCATTTGCAACCAACATTTAATGGTCACATAAAATTGGAATAAATTTATGATCTGTCATTTTGCCCATAAACAATTATATTTGCATACCTTTTATGAGTAGTTCAACATGTTTTTTGCAGACAGTTGATGGATAATCATATTCGAATGATCGACAGTAATGCTTTTGATAATTTGATTTCATTAGAAAGGCTGTAAGTTTTTGTAAAGAATTAGCTCATTTATAACCACCAACTTTTAATGATGCACACATTTATCACTGCTAACATTTAAAGTTCTATTATTGTGACAGGATGGATTTTTCTCAAATTTATCAAAATTAGATATTTTTTGAAACTATTTACAGTTTATTAATAATAAACCATCAAAGATAAAAAAATTGCTTCAAAACTTTTATTGTTTTCAAATTTTCTTTTTTTTTTTTGCAGGCGTTTAAACAAAAATCGTCTACGAACATTACCTGACGAAATCTTTATCAGAAACGTCAATTTACATCGGCTGTTAGTAAACTCAACATTCTTGCTTTATGAGCTCATTTTACAGTAGTAATTAAAAAATTTGCTAAAATAAATTTTCTGAATTGATAAGATTTAGATCTTATGAAAGGAATTAGAAAAAATAGAAAGTTATTCAAAAAGCTAAAGCAAATGTTTTTCAGTATTTTTAACGTCAATTCAAGACCTTTGCTATTTTGAATAAACAAACTGTGCATCTTGTTAAGATGTCTCGTGTAAATAATTTTGTCAAATCACTAATTTACTTTTCACTCTACTCAACTGTTCCATTTTTTTAATTTGTAATTTTGCATTGAAGTATAGCAAATTTTATAATTTTGCAGTTTATATAATTTCACTAATACTCAAATTATCAAATATTTATTTTATCCGTGACCATGTCAGAATGATATCGATCTTAGACAGCTGTTGATTTATGCTGCGAAAATTGAGAGGTAATAGAAACCAAAGCCATTTGAAAAAAAAAGATGGAAAAGTTAATGATGGAGTTTATTGCTATATTTGAAAGAAATTTTAGTAAAAAAGTATTTTATAGCATTTTTAAAAGCATCACAGTTAGCAAATGAGTTGCAACATTTGTTGTCTTTAAAAAGCAAACTCTTTTTTGGATGATGCTTGTGAATTTCGTTCAAATTGAAATTAAAACAATACATATTCTCAAGTCAAAATAATTGCATTATCCTAAAATACACTTCATTAAGAGAGTTGTTGTAACTTCTTTAATTTTTACTATTCTATGCTAAAAAAAAACCACTTAATTATTCAAATCTTGATGAAATGTTATCAAAATATTGTCAGAAACCCTAAGTTTTTTAATCGTTTACATGAATCTGCATGCTCTACATGACCATACAGATACATATTTGCATAAAATATTAGAAAAGGTTTTAGGTTTGATCGACTTTTTTTTTGCTTGAATTTATAATTTTCATTTTTACGTCTACTTAAGTCAAGTAATAGGAAGATGATGCTTTCATTCCAATACAGAAAAAAGCTTTTTATTTGAGATGAAATTTGTAGAGAAAACGTTAATGGAGTGAATATGTAAGAAACTGTTTAGATCACATACTAAGTAATAATAAATTTAGATCGATTTTCAGGATCACCTTTCAACTAATAACTTATCCTTTCTTCGCTTTTTATTGTTAGATATTACTGGCTTGTTGGCTTTAAACTTTTAGTAAGCCTTGACCATTTGGATTAAAATAAGAATTTTTGAAATTTATCACTGAAGTAACACATTTTGATATTTGAAATTTGAATATATTTTCAATGTTGAAGTAGTTTTCATTGAATATTTTTTAACTGTATTTTGCTTAATAATTATTTGTAATTTATTATTAATGTAAGCTTCATCTTCTTATTAATTGAATATGCACTAAATTAGAGCATTCATTTCACTCTCAATCATCAACAATTTTAGCCATAAATATTTCATAAATTTTCAGTCGTTGGATTCTTTGCATTTCTAGGCATCAATAAATTTTCGAAGATTCACATACAAACTGCATATAAAGTATAGGTTGAGCACGCAAGATGAACTTGATCTGATATCCATGTTAGCAAAAAAACCACTTTTAACTTTTCTTTTTCATTTTCATTCTATTGTAATTCATTTTTTGACTCTATAAGAAGTAGCTTACGAAAAGCAAATGAAACAAAAGCTTTTATTGAACAAACAATCATAGGGTCAAGACTATACTCGATGAAAAAATGAGTAAATAAGTTAGTGAATGAGTGAAAAAGGGAGCAAATAAAAGAGTTAATTAGTTAATAAATTAATCAGTAAATAGTGAAAAACTGTGCAAATATTTTCCATTTCAGTACACAAATATTTATTTAATTGACTGTATTTCGAAGTGCTATGTTTTATTTTCTATTCCTTGCCATCTTTTCCTTGTAATTATAAAGGCTATCTAATTGAAACTTTATTTGTTATTTAAATATTAATGTTTTATTCATCCCACAAATTACTTCTGCACATGCGATTTGGTAATATTTCTGGGAAAAGTTGAGCGGCTGTAATGAATTAATTTAAAAATAATAATAAACAAAGAAGTAAATGCTTAAATAATAGAGACAGCAAAGCAGTTTGGTCGTATTATTACTATCAAAATTTTTGTGCGCTCTAAAATTCAAGCACTATTTTCACTCCATTCATAGATACCGTTAAAAATTTTTAAATTTAATTTAAAATATTTAACATAGCTGAAAAATGTATTGTTATTTGAATAAAAAGTTATAACTCTGAACCAAAACAAAGTATTGCTATATGAAGTCGCATGTGGTTAAAGTTGGGAAGTACAGCTAATAAATAACAATCGCTTTTAAAAAGTTACTTGTCTATCAAGTTTGACGTGGATGTTTGTTTTTTCTAAAAATTCTTCACTGGCTTATCTAATAATTGTATAGTTTGGATCGAATTCACAGTTATGTTTAAAAACATCTTAAATTAGTCCAATTTTATGGACTTAAAATAACTTTGTTTAAAGTATCACTTTCCAAGAACTTTATTTTACTTATCGCATTTTTCTAAGATTTCATATTTTCTTTTATTCGAACTTACTTTTTTTTGGTTCATAACTTCAGTTTTTGAAAACTTCAACTTTTTGTCAAGTTCCATTCTTTCTCCTGAGGTATTATTATTATGAGCTTGATTGATTGAAGCTTCTTCATCAAAAGAGTAAAATTACTAAGATTACTATTAAAAATTCACTGATAAATGCAATCATTACTGTAAAACAAAAGGCACTGTAAAAAACACCTTCTAAGCAACTACCTGTAAAAAGAAGACATGAAGTTCTAGAACTAAAGAAAAACATGCAACTTTTGATTTAAATGTTATTTCTTGTATCAAATAAATCATCCCAATCAGTATATAAATATATGATAGCAGTTCACCAAACAGTTGGAAAAGTCATATTTGAAAAAAGAACAAAAAACGTTCATTTCAATAATTTTGTTTGTCATGGAAGTTATACATTTTTCATTCAAGAATCTGTCAGATAAACAATTGAATTAAAAAAGTCCAATTTTCATTTTTAATTTCAAAAGTTTGTAATAAAAGTGAGTCTCGAAGTGTTTTAAAACTTTTCAATTAATTTCTTTTTTTTTCAAAGATATGCTTTTATAGTTGAAACTTGGTGTCATAGCAGATTGAAGTTCTCTAAAACATTCTTTTTTCAGTTGATAACTTAGCTAAAATGATATTACTCGTGAAACAATTTCTTCAAGAAAGTTGAAATATGAGTTTTAAGTCATTTGATACTTCCGTAATGTAACACTTTTCAAAGTTTTTAAATCATTAGGAATTGTAATATTTTAAAAGCAATATTTATTTAAATTAAAATATATTAGATAAAATTTCATATTAAAAGTAATGAAAATTAATAAGGTTTGCCCATCAAAAGTTCAAACTCAAACATGCCCAGCTTTTGATAACAAATTAATAAATTTCTCATTTGTACATATTTACTTCATTTAATATGTCTTTTTTTTAAACATGAGTATCAATTTTTCATCATCATTTGAAAGCGTCAAATTTTTAAAGTTCATCAAATTTCAACTTTTATTTGCAAAATATTTCGTCAAAATTTTTGAACGTTTCACTTATTTTAATTTTCAAACAAAACTTTGAATTGAATTGCAAAAGTTAATATCTCCAAAAATAAAGTTTTAAAAAATTACACAAATTAAAACAAATAGGATTTTAAAAATAAAATCTTGTCTTTTTTCAATGTTGTCTGTAACAAATTGACAAAGAATTGCTTTTCTTAATATACTGACAATTTGCCATCATTAAATGATTAACGAAGTAAACATGATAAGATATGCATATTAAAGTTGGTTACAGATATTGCTTTTTTTTAAAAAATTTTTTATCACGAATAGATTGGTGGCGTTTAATAATCCAAATCAGAAAAATATTATTATATTTAGTTCAAAGTAATAGCTGTTTATTTTTTAAACGTAGCAACAAACAAGATTACTCAGTTTTCAGGGATTTGAGTGAAAATTTGTTAACTGTATTAACTGATACACAATTACATGGGCCGAGATCCGTACGTAATCTACAACTTGATCGAAACTTATTAACATGGTATTTTGAATGCTTATTCATCTTAAAATTATCAATGGAGCATGTTTACTCAGTTATCTTTTTACACTTCCTCAATACTACTGCATTATACTACTTGTTATAGAAGAAAAAATATGAGTATTATGGATTAGTGCTTGCTTATTATGTATTAAGGAAAATAGCTACTCCTTTCTTGTAATAATTGTTTTGAAGAAAAAATTTTTAAATGCGACAACTACTTGATAAATTTATTTCTTAAAGTCATAAATTGAGTTGTTGTTTATTTTTTCCTTTGCTAGTAGAAATTTGAGCGGTAATATGAAGTAAATTAATGATCAGCTGAAATATTAAAAATAGTTGAACTTTAAGCTGAATATTAACCAGGAAGAATATATGAATTGGGAATTTAAATAGATCAAAAAGATAGTTATGAAAAAAATAAGCTATGAAACTGGACAAGAATTGCGCGACAACTCATTTTGTGATTGCCTAAAAACGCTTAATTTAAACTATGCTGAAATTTAACTTTAGATGGTTTTTAATTGTTCAAACTTAAATACTGAGGCAGTTAAGTTCTAATTTATTTAGTAGAATTTTGAAATGCAAAAGTTCAAATTTTTTTTGGAGTAAATTTGAATAGACTACAAAAATAATATGAGACAAATTAATTTTAGCTTAGATAACCGTGTGATATCAACATGGACAGAGATGGAAATATTTACCTTAAATGGCAACAATTTAAGTACAATGGGTCAAATTGGATCTATGCCCAATCTTCGAATATTGTAACTGAAAATTAATAAAGATTATTTAATTTAAATTATTTCATTTTGTAAAAATTTAAAAGCTCTGTAACTGGACTGTTTTTGCTAAAAATATTTGTTGTACATAATTTTTTGTTTTGAAATAGATCTGATTGCTACATATTAATTGTTGAATGAAAACAAGAATCATATTTTTATATGGTATAAAATAAATAGATCAATTTCAAACCACTAAATAATAAATGTAAGATTTGTAATATTTTTATAAATTATTTAGAAGATTGGCAGATAATCCGTGGCTATGCGATTGTCGCTTACGATGGATGAAAAAATTTATTTCTAATTCATATTTATTTGCTCGAAATACTCGATGTAATCGTCCAGCACATTTGCATTCTCACACGTTAGAAAGTATAGATGAAATGGTTTGTTATAATAAGAATTTTTTTTTTAAAAAAAAAAAAAACAAACTTTCTTAAAATAAATAAAGGGATGGGTAGATGAAGTAAAAAAAACAGATAAACTATTATAGGTAATTCAAAAGTCAAAACTATTCATTTCTGAAAATTACAAATGATATTTGTGGAAGACGGAAAACTATCGAGTAAGATTGAAAAAATTACGAAAGGTATTGCTGTTGATATATCACAGATTTGCTTTGATCTTTTTAAGCAATCATTGTTGCTCATAAATCTGCATTGAAATAACAATGATCACTGATGTAAATTGAGCATAAATCAAAAACAACTGATCCAATTTTAATCAATCAAATTCATTGCTTTACCCCATGCAAAAAAAAGACATCTTAAAACTTATTTTACTAAATTTATTGATTTCTAGAAAGTAAAATTTGATTATAAAATGAAAAATTTTAATATGCTTTAAAATTATAATGGATTCTGTTTACAGTTTAAATTATTAATGTTATAAGTGTGAATTGTGCATCACATTAATACATCAGTGCATTAATTAATTGATGCATTGATGCATAAATTACTTGTATCAGTATAATGATTGATGCTTAGGCATTATTAAAATTATACTTTGTTAAAAATGCAACGAAAATGGCTGAATTCAAAAATACCTTTCGATGATAACATTCATGTTAAATGTTTATTCACTTGTTAATAATATCAAACAATCGTGATTTTACTTATCGATTTTCCTAAAAAAAACCAGTACTGTTGTGTTTTAATTAAATTCAATCCAATATTATTGATAGCTCTCTAAATGTAGGCAATGAAATGTTCGGGAATCGAAAAGCGAGCAGCGAGGTCATGTCGAGATGCTTCTGTGTGTCCATCAGTTTGTACTTGCACTGAAACCACTGTTGATTGTCGAGATCGTGGTTTAACTCACATTCCTGCTAACCTCCCCTTGACAACTACTGAACTGTAAGCATAAAAGTGAAATTTAAAAAAAAGATTCATTCATATTGATAGATTTTATAACACTTCCTAACGTGTTTCTCATTATTTTAAAAGATTAATCACTTTGAGGATATCATCTTTTTTCTAAGAATGAATGATGTTAGAACTCAAGAAAAAAAGAATATTCGTGAAAGTTATACTTAAATGTTTATTTTAGAAGGCTTGAACAGAATCAGATAAGCTATATTCCTCCTAAAGCGTTTTACAATCTTCACCACCTCAAGCGACTGTGAGTAAAAATTTCACTTCGTTGTTCTTCATAAGATATTTAAAAAACGTTTACATGGCTTCAATATAAAGGAAATTTGGTATCTTTCAGTGATCTCAGCAAAAACAATATTGTGGAAATTGGTCCTCGAACATTTGAAGGTTTAAAATCGTTAAACTCACTGTAAGTTTCACATCAGTACTTTTATTTTCAATAACGATGCCAGATTATATAAACAAATTACTATTTAGCCACATTTACGCAGTAGCACTACTTACTCGTTCACAGAAGTGTTATCTTTGTCAGTCAAGTTTTCATAATTTTACTCTTCACTGCTCAAATTAATTTTAATGAAGCAATGACTTGGTTTTCAAGAATAAAAAAACCTTAAGAATTTGAATGAAAACATGCAATAATATTTGCAGTGTACTGTATGGGAATAATCTCAATGATATATCCTCCGAAGCATTTCATGGTCTCGTCAATTTGCAGTTATTACTTCTTAATGCCAACAAATTACACTGTCTTCGAAAAAACACCTTTTCAAATTTAAGAAGCCTAAATTTGTTATCTTTATATGATAATCAAATTCAATCAATAGCGAATGGTACTTTTGATGGATTAATTAATCTAACAACACTTCATTTGGCAAGAAATCCTATAATTTGTGATTGTAATTTAGTAAGTTTCATCAAATT
>UYYF01000390.1:0-17262 GCA_900618365.1 Thelazia callipaeda
AGCAAAAATTGTTTGTTTGTGTTATTTAATTCAATAACTAACAACATCTTTTTGAGTAAAGAAAAATGAAGCAATTCTCGAGAGAGCGAAAAAATTTTCAGAGTGCTTAAAAACAGGCCAAATTTTCGTTCCTTAGTTTTATTTTAATTTATTTTATTTTTTAAATATTTTTTCAACTTGCTTATCCATTTATCCTTACTTTAATAAATTATTTTTATTGTTTTATTGATGAACATTTTTTATCAAATTATCAAATATTATTATTCATAAATTATTAATAATATTAATCTATTTCTTCAATTTATGAAATTTTGTTTTTGAGAAAGAATAAAAACAGTTGATATTCAATATTCCAGTTTTACTTTTTTAGTATTATTTGTTTCTTCAGTTATACTTCATTAATTAATAATTTAGAAACCTAAAAAACGTGGTATGTCAGTGAAGCGTAAAAGCACGCGTATTGCTAAGGGCATGAAATTAATAGATATTAAATCTGTTGATGAACTCTTCAAGCAAGCTACTACACCACTGACAGCGTCAACTGAAATGCGTGAAAAGCTTGAATTTGCTTTAGTACGTTTACATTACAAAATTTCTATCACATGATAAGTTTTTACTTTTTTTAATAAATTTAACACATTTTGCATAAGTTTTTTAAACATAAATTTTAGGTCAAATGGCGGAATGATTGTGGTTTAGGGCCAGCTGGTACTATCCGTCAAGGCTTACGTTTGATGCTTACACGTACTAAAACTGCTGCCACAAACGGTTTGTTAAATTTTGGCAAATTTTAAGATTTCTTAATTTTTGAGGCAAATATTAATTAAATTTTTTTCATATAAATATAAGTTAAAATGAATAAATATTCATTTTTACAATACACGGAATGAAAATACAAAAAAATTATTCAAAAATTCGACCATTTTTAATTTTAAGTATTTTGCTGCTAGTTTTCCAATTATTTATGATACACATAATTAATAATATTAATTAACCAAAAATGTATTTAAGTAATCGAAATTACTAAATGAAATTTTTAAGTGTGATAATTGTTTTCCGACATTTAAAAATAAATTTTGCCACATTTATTTTGCAGCATCTTTGCCAGAAACCCTTCAGGAATCTGATGATTCAAGTGAAGTTTCAGACAATACACCAAGTTTTGCAATTTGTAGCGATGAGAAAACTGTTAGTTTTTCAGCAAAAATTTATAATAAGTTATTTTGCGCATTTTGTTTTACTTTTCAATAATTGCTGAAATTATAACTAATGTGACTTCAATTTTAGCTAAAATTTGTGCCACATTCATCATAAAATGCAATAGATACTAAACTGGTTACTTGAAATTAATAACTCATTGAAATCGAAATTTTAATTAGTTAAAAAAAATATGTCATATACATATATACATATTATGTTGTGTATTTTGCTGATAAAATCTTCTTTCAAATTAAATTCATTTGATTAATAGTGATATCAATTATGAAAATGCTTGTACCATCTTTTAACTAAAGGAAAATTTTTTGAAAATGACAGGTCAAAGGTCGTCTTTGAGAAATTTGAAAAGAAGCCTTGTGTTTGACGAAACAATTTTATAAGCATAAAATTTGCATAAATGGTTTTTATACATATTGTGCTAGCCTGTTCATGAGTTCATCAAGTGAACTTGGATTGATGCACGTGTTACAATCATAACTTTTTATTACATTAAAAAAATAAAAAGTTTTAGTCTGAAACAAAACTGCGCAAGCACTTATGCTCTTTGTTTTCCAATTAAAAAACTAGTCCTAACAAAGGTGCAGAAAATACTTCTTGAATCGTTCCTTTTATCAACACAAAAAACGACTATGTTATTGTGTTTTTAAAGTTGAATTAAGTTGCCTAAAAGCTATTTTATTCTTAAAAGATATTAATGCTTCTTTTTTTATTAGAATTTAGTCTGAATTTCAATAAAATCCAATGGAAATTGAATAAAACACGTATGTTTTAGCTAGACTAGTCTCTATCTGGCATGTCTAAGATAATATGTATTTTTTAGGTTTAAACTCGCAAAAATTTCAAAAAGCAATAAAGCAAAAATAAATATATATATAGATATATATATTTTTGTCGATATTAAAATTATAAATTATTTCTGTAATTCAAATTTTAGTAAAATCAAAATGGTTTGAGATTTGTCATGATATGATAATAGATGTTTAATTTTGTTCAGGTACTTTAATACCAAAAATATTTAAAAAACTCTGAAATAGATTAAAAACTTTCAAATGGTGTTGATTTAGAGATTTCTTTAGTGGTAATTTGTTTTAATAGATTTTTGATGTATTTAAAGGTTTTTTAATATAAACAAGTTAATTAACTGAATGTTCTGTGCAAATTTTATTTGTTCTCCAAAATATTCTATGCAAACATGATGCTCATTACAGTATCCCATTATCGTGACTCGTGGTGTTTTCCCAGAAAAACTGCAAAGAACATTCGATTCAATGTCTGCCCTTTTGGACATCTGCGCCAAAATACAAATTAATACCAATCCATTATTGATGAAAGTATGTTTGGGAAAGAAAAAACCAATTTCAACTTCCTTGAAGCTTAATAGTTTTCAGTATTAGAGATTTGAATGAATTTGATGGCTTTAACAATAATACAAACTTTCTGGGACAGTACATTAAATTTCTGTGTGTGTATTTGTTTTTGATCAAATAGAAGTAAAAATTTATTGAGCAAAAACAAGCACAGATAAATACTTTAAAGTTGTACAATTTTAAAAGTTTATTTATTACTTAAAGTTTGCATTTAATTTTTTAAATGAGCAAAAAATTTTTAAAATTTTAACTTTACTTACTAAATTTCAGCTAGAAAAAACGATTAAACAAATAAGCGAATGCTATGAAGAATTAACACAACTATGTGCAAATGCTGGACTGCGCGGAGCAAAAGCTAATCGAGCTATGGAGAATTTCGCATGGAATGTGCGACTTTTAAAAGCTGAACTAACATTGATGAATAAAACGCAATCAGAAGCTAATGATATTCTTACACAGGTTTAATCACTGATTTAACATTGTTGTTCACTAATACTGTCTATGTATTATTTTACAAAACTTTAAAAAAATTACTCAAATTTATTTGTACATAAATATTTATTAGATTTTGACAGTTAGTTTTTGATTAGAAGTAATTTTATAGTTATTCATTCTAATAAGCTTATCAATGGAATACAGTATATTCAAACTAACGTTATATATATATATATAAGGTACCCAAAAAATATTATTTTCATCAAAGAAAGTTTTAATTAACTTTCAGTTAGATGAATTATTTAGTCATTTTTATTTGGTATAAATGATATTTTATTTTGGATTATTTAAAACATCTTTCTGTTTGTTTCTGGATTAAATGAGTATTGCAGTGTCTGATTAAAAATAAATTTTGTTAGAAGGCAGTAAATTGAAACTTCAATATTTAAGAATGGAAATTGATGAAGATGAAATCTTAATTTTAAAAAACTAAATCAAATTCAAGATGCTAGAGAAAAATAGTAACGAAAATTACTTTAGAGTCAGTTGAGTGATATAGGAAAATATTACTTTTCAAAACATTCAAAGTTATGGAAATTATAATATTCTCTAGATACTGCAAGAGAATCCTGTGAGTAAGAATCCATGCAAAACTACCAAATATTATTACAGGTATTCGATGCTGGTTGTACATTAGGTGTGTTATCGAAGAAAAACACCGTGGAAATGTGTAGATATCATTTTTCAAAGGTGTCTACTTCATAATCTAACTATATTTTTGAATATTTTGTGGTTCTGAAAGAATAATAAAATGTTTGAAAGTAAATTTAATTTAAACTTTATTTATTTTTGGTTTTGTAGAGACTGTGCATTGACACCAATTTCATTTTTTGCGTATTATTTTTTGTTTATTTTGTATCTCATGTAGTAACCTGAAAAGGTAATTTTTAAAAAGTATTTTCAAAATTGAGCACAAACTCGAATACATAACTACTACGCAATGTATGCAAATTTTTTATTTCTTTTTCTGTCACAAGATATTTTTTTGTCTTTACATTTCTTACAATTAGTTGTAATCTACTAAAATATATTATTACTAATTTTAATTTACAATATACAAACATAAATAAAATATTATTTCATGACACCATTTCAAAGACATAACTGAAGAATGTTCAATGAATCTAATTTCAGACATGAGAACACACAACGTTTTTTATCTGAACTAAATAATTCTAATTATGTGTACTTTGATGAGTTCTTATTTTATTTTCTTATTTACTTACTACATTCCATCAATAATACTAATAACCTTTAATACTTTCCTCCTTGACAGTATTCAAAGTAAGTTTACTGAGTACTCTTTACAGTTTCTGTATACCTGAAAAAATAATGCAGTCTTATATGTTTGATATTACTATAACATTGCAAAAATTGAATAAACTTACAATATTGCGGTACATTATTTACTATCCGTAAAGTTTTTTCCGAAAATGCTATCATTAAACTTAGAGGAAAAAATTTAATTTACAGTAAGAGAAGCAAATTTTTGCAAAGAATTTCTGGCTATTTTAGTTTGTATTACTTTTTTACAGTAATATTACAAGAAAATAATACAAACAACTGTTTATCACAAAGAGGTAAGTATCAAATCAAAAAAGAATAGAATAAAATAAATTATTAGTAATCAGTTATGCAAAAAAATTGAAAATTTATTCAGAACAAAAATGGAATACTACAAAACTGAAGACTATGAAGATTAATTATGATTATCACTTTTGATCATTTGAATCGTCAATCTTTTACTTTTCACATTTACAAAATTTTTATTATTAATAATATTTTTGCAATTCTGAACATTTCTCTGAAACTGAATGATGAATAAAAATCATCATTTGGCAATGTTTAGATTTCAGAGATATTTTGTTATCACAATTTGCTAACTTTTTCATTCAAAAATTATTCATCTTTGCAATACAAAAATTGTTAAAATCAGAATTTGGCAAAAACTATTAAACAGGTAATTAAGTATGTCAAGCGTGAAATTCCACTTGAAACTCTTGGCAACTTTCTGAAAGTTTCATTAATTCTGATGATTGCATCAAATCATCACGAATAATTGTTTTTCTAGTTCTTAAATAATCATCAGTGTTATTAATACTGTCATCAAAGATATTTGAGTCAATTACAGCCTTGCGTCTTGATGGAGGCAACTGAAAATATACAATTTAAACATTTATTTCTAATAAAATCATTCTGAAAAGTTCATGAAATTTAAAAATTCAAAAAATTAAACACAAAAATTAAAAAAATATTTTTGAAGCAAAAAGAAGAATTTTTAAACACTTTATTGATACGAAAATTCAATTTTTTTTCAAGTTTTTAAAAATGTTAAATTTTAAAAATTTAATCGTTTGAGAGTTTAAATGAATATGATCAAATAATTGTTTACTAAACTTTACAGTTTTTTTACACAGAAAAAATTCGTATGGCACATTTTTATCTATGCTAAAATTTATTTATATGCAATTAAGATAATTTTAAAATATAAAAATCTTTTTTTTAAATAAAAAGTTTAAAAATGACGTGAAATTTTACTGTAATAGTCTCATTTTATTGTAAATAGAAAGGCAAAAATTTAGAAATGAAATGAAATTTTTAAAATTAATCAAAAATAAAATTACTTGAGAGAAATCATTGCGCATTGTTTCAGCAGAACAGTGTTGTACACAGACTTCTTGTAGTACCAACTCAAAACTCTTTTTTGATCGATGTATAATCAGTGCTGTTTGTAAATTGTATACATAAATTATTTTATAAGTAATATATTATAAAAATTCAAACTTTATTTTACCCTTTCAGGGATTTAAGGCGAAAGTTTAATATTCGATTTATTTTTAAATCATTTTCGACAAAATTTTCAAAGCCTAATTATTGCTATATTCTCTATTAATCATATTCAAACCAAAAATTTGCAATTCGACTAAAAAAAAATATTCTTAAAAAATGGGATAAAATTTAAATTGATTTCAATTGAATTGATTGATGGGATTATTCCAGTAATTTAGCAGAATCTATTTGCAAATTAAATTTCAAAAACTTTAATAATATAAAGAATAAAGATTTGCCGAGTGGAATATTAATGTAGTCATTTAATGAGATTTTCTCAATTTTCTTATATATAACAACAATTTTTATTTGATTTTAGATTAGAAATTTATATTTGCTACTTAACTTAGCAGTATTATGTAAGGTTGGAAAATTGAAAAATTCAGCGTATTTCAGGCAATTTCAAACAAGATCAGAATTAATCACATTTAATTTATGTTTTATTCTTTTTTATAAAAAGTATAGTTATACATAACACTCAGTTTTCGACCGTCTATTTTGCATATTTTTCAAATTAGAAACGTACCATAATGATCACCATTTGAAGTGGTAATACTTCGGAAATACTCTCGACACCAACCAAAACAACCATTACATTGATTCATAGGCAGGTAGATAATTAAAATATTTGACTACATAGAAAATTCAACAAAACTTTTCGCTAATTAGAAGCTCAACTAATTCTTTATATTTAAGTTAAGTCAAAATCACAAATAGCTTTATTGCTGGTAACTAACCATAAATTTTACGGCAAAATAACAAATTCTCATTAAAAGTCTTTTAATTAAAATTAATTGAGAGGGACTAAAATTCAAAGCAAAAATAGAAATGCTTAAAGTATTAAATGAGTTAAGTTTTCAATTGCAATAATTTTATGTACAGAATAAATCTGAACAAAAATTTTTGGAATACACAACAACTAAACTGTCATTTAAAAAGAAAAAATAATTCCTTCAACAATTTAGTGAAATTGAAAAGAGACATTCTGAAATCAGAAAAGTAAACTAAGACAAGTAGCTAGCCTTAAATGTATTTGCAATTCAAGTTTTGATAGCTACGATGGAGATTCTGAATGCTTGCAAAATATGAAACGGAATTGGAAACGATTTAATGATGGCTATTGCGTGCTTTCATTCTCGATATTTTCTGCTTTTGACCTCATAAAAGTGACATGTTTAAAGTATGAGGATAAAAAACTTGGAGATGGCATAATACAACTTTTCTTACTTTTTCAACAAACATTTTAAAATGAAAGTAATAATTTTTTTTTTTTTTTTGCAAAACTGATATTATAAAAAGATAGAAAAGAGAGTTTTCACTTCCCAAAAATGTTATCTACGAAAAACAACGTGAATTTTTGAGAAACAACGTGAATTAGGAAGAATAAAGCAGTTAGTTTATGTTGAAGATAGTTTTAGCTAATACAATTGAACGCTTTGCAATATATAAAACTGACAAACATTAAAAATAAAAAATTTTTATTTTTTCAGCATTTTATTATTGTCATTAATCCATTCAGATTGAATGTTAATAACTAATCTGAATGAATTTTAGGTTTTAAAATTAGTACTTGAAAAAGGATTAATTCATTAGTCATTGCCTAAAAATGAAAGGAAATCAAGCAAAGTTTTATTTCAATCTAAATGCTTACTGATAACAGATTGATTTTTTTTGTGTTATAACAATTTGCTGTCGAAATAACTTTAAAACATTTTATCAAATACCATTCAAAATTTAAGCATATTTTAATATAATAATTTTTTCGAGTATATTTGCTCTTATTGACATTTGCATATTATTTTACTATAAATGAGAATAAGATAATGTGAAATTTATCAATTTAACATTATCTTATTCTAAGAAAATGATAAATAACAAATTATTTTAAATTTCTCAAAATCCATTCACATCAAAGTAATTGAATGCTAAGTAAGTTTCATTGTGATACTCATTTTTATAAGAAAAGTCCTCAAATTTCAAAATTTTAAACTCATTTTTTGCTTACTTAATCTTTTTGCTAACCAAGTGGGCTAATGTACTGCTTTTGCAAAGGAATAAACTTATTTTCAATGCGTGAAATTGAAATATTCACTTATTTTTGGAATATTTTCATAATTATAATATGAAATTACAATCATGAATACATGTAGAATTCAATTTCTCCGTTTAGCTTAAGATGAAGTTGTTGATAATGCATTTAGTATATATTTTATAGAAGATGGTGGTTTCCAAACTTGAAAAAATTCTTATATTCAAAAGAGCGAAAATTTAATCTGACCATTATGAATGATAATTTATATTTTTTGATTAATTAATTAATGACTTGTTGTTTTTGTATTGTTTTTAAATACCTTTTTGTTGTTCTCGATGAATTCGATTCAAGTCTGGCTCTGATATGCGTTGCTGAATAATTGCGCCTTGCGAACTACTACTATTACCTCGCCAAGGGTCTGTCATATCAATTGATTCTGATTCAAAATTCTTTGATGCATGAATAAGACTGAAATCAGAATTGAAATTGCACATACATTTTAATTTTTACGTATATCAGTGCTATGTATGAAACATGAAAACAATTTGTAATCACTTTTTATAAATTAACAGCTAACATTACAAAGATAATTGCACAACTTCATATACAAATTTCGTTTTTTTCAAATAAAAAAGTATATACCCATGTCTATCACATCCATATTCATCAAATATACTTTCATATTTTTCCTTTATTATGTTTATGGATATTAAAAATTGGGATTAAGTTTAACTGCTGCAATTATAACAACGATTTTATTCAATATATAGTGATATGTATACTACCATATTACTATATATTGAAAAAAATCCTAAAAAATTTTTTTTGTGTAAAATAAAAATTGTATAAAATTATTTGTTCATTTTTTGAAAAGATCGAATGAAATAAATCTAAACTAAATTAGTTCGAATTTTATTTAATTTTTGTCAATAATGCATCAAATTCACAAATCATTTTTATATTATTTTTATTTTGCACAAAAAAAAATTTTTACATACTTACAAAAAATTTTTGTCTTACATTTGTCATGTTACTTTTATCATTACATTTTTTATACATATATTTTATTATTAAGTAATTTTCTTATGAAAAAATTTCAAAAAATACAAAAGCAAATCGTGACATTAACACTTATTATTAATAATAAAATTTTATTTCATAGATAGTTTTAAAAAAAAAAGAAAAAAAAAGCATGTTAGTTGGAAATTTCTGAAAATATGACTGCTTTTCATGCAAGCAACTTAAAATAAACGCTAAAAAAGTATAGATAGTATGTAGAAATTTACAGCTTCGATAATAGCAAGTCGATTTAGAAGCATCAAAAACGAAGATAAAGTTAAGCAAGCAATTTTCACTCCTTCTAAATCCAACAACTGATGACCCAACGATATGTCAAATGAAAAACAGAAAGAGCAAAGCTAAAATGAATAGTGTTCCCAGCGGAGGCTACTTCTGATACTTGAAATACACAAACAGCCCTGTGACATATGCAAAAATGAATGTACCAAAAATCTGCAAATTTTAATAACATTCTTTTTCATTCCTTTTATGCATTTAATAAAAAGTGATACCGTAAATTGAGTAATAAATATGCCTAAAATACGATAAGTTGCAACTTATTTTCAAGTAATTGCACAATTTATAAATATTTATTCTTAATATTTATATTTATATTTTAAATTTGTTAAAAAAATTATGACTTTCGTGAAATTCATATTTTCTTTAATACTTATTTAATGATATAATATTTTATAGTATTTATATTTATATTTTTTCTTGAAATTTCGTTAATAACTGGTTTGTTTTAATGCTTGTTTCTTTAATTTCTCTGATTAAATGATATTGTTAGTCATTTTGATAATTATTCAAACAATTATAACTCACAAAATTTTTAAAAAAAGAATTTTACAAAAGCGAAAATCGAAATCGCAATTAGTTAAATAAAGTTCATAATTTTAATATTATTTTAGGATAAACAGTGAAATTTTTTGAAAATAAAAAATATTTTATACAAAAACAACTGAAAGTACATAACAGATTTATTATTTTAGAGCTATTTTAAACCTAAAAGAGCAAATTTTTAGTCAATAAAAAACTATTATTGATTACAGTTTAGATAGAATGCTTGCTAGCATTGCATTGACAATACTTTATAGCATTTAAACGTATTTTTTTAACTTAAAGACTTTATATTGCACAGTGCATACTTAGCGAGTTCGGTTTATATTTCCGTTTCGCTATGTTTCCTTGACTACTTCGTTAACAATGTGTTTGGTTTAATTTTGTTATTGCATAAATTGTGTAATTTCTAAAGTTTGTTTTTGATTTTTAGACAAGGTAAGTCAATTCAATTTATTAAAATAAAAATTGATATAATAATTAATGCAATTTTTGTTATAAAACACAGCACTTTACTTGCCTACGCTTTTGTATTGTCTAAATTACAATACAAAATAGAAACAAAATTTTTTCAGTTTATTTTGCATTGCAATTCAGACATACAAATGTATTAGCTAATAAATATATTACTGTTTGCAATTAAATTTTTGGCTTTTGCGTGTGTATTTAATTAAGCTCGAATGATTGAGCTTTGCAGTTGCATACATATTTTGAAGATTATTTTTCATTTGCATTCAGAACAATGAAAACAGCTTTGTGCTTTTTGAGTGTACTTTTGAGCCACAAAGTATGATTTACTGAGTTGATTAATTGATTGATTGATTAGAGCTTAGTTTAGTTAGGGATTTAAGTTCATCATGATATTGCTATTATATAGAAGTATTTTTATTTATATTTATTTATATTATGTAAATTTATTATTATTGTGCTTTTTGAATGTACTTTGAGCCATAAATTATGATTTACTGAGTTGATTGATTATAGATTAATAGACTGAAAACTATATTTTAACAGATTTTAATTATTATTATTGATAATATTTTTTTAAATAGATAACAAACTAAAAATTTCAAGTAAGTTGCTAGTTTATTGCATTTTGTTATTGCATAAAAGGTTGGCAAAGAGTATAGTAAACTTTATTGAACTTAATTACAGCCAAATTGTTATTTGGTGACGTGCCATCAATGTGGCATGGAGGACTATAAATATTTATTCAAGGTCGTACTTGTTGGAAATGCTGGTGTTGGTAAAACATGTCTTGTACGAAAATTTACGCAGGTCAATCTTACTTTCATTGCTTTTACTTAAGGAATAAATTTTCATGTAGATCTATTTTTCCATCGCATTTAATTCAATTTTTCACTTTTATTTCATTTTCAAGAGCTATATGGTTGTAGAAAAATGGATTTGACTATAAAAATTCATAACCATTTCCTTTTTTTCCATTATATACGAAGGATATTTTTCTAGACGTTTTTCGTATTACTTAATTTTGTCTTATTTATTTGGAAGCTTTTAACAGATTTTAATTACTACTGTTGATAGATGTTGCAATATTTTTTATACCGAAGTGCATTAATCATCGTGTCAAACATGCATTACGTTTGCAGTTATTTTTTGTTTATAAAAAAGTAAAAAAGTTTTATAGTTGGCGACATTGTCACAAATAAAATATTACTTTTTATTGCTTATTTTACTATTATTTGCATTAAATGTTTGACTTTCGTACATTTTTGTTAACATAAAATACAATGAATTGTTTTTCATTGTATTTTTATGCATATTTTTTTATTTACACAAACTACAATGAAAATGTAAGAAATTAAATACCATTTGAATATCGTTTCACTAGCTTATGTTATTAATTTTTTAGTAAAACTAATTATTCCACCTGTGTTATTGCGAGAAATTTTTCATGTTTCACCTTTTATTCTATGTTCGTGCCGTGCTTTCTGATATACATTTTTTTTCGGTCCTGAATTTCTTTGTCTTCGAAAAAGAGAGTGATAACTGGTAATTTAACAATTTGCATAAATTACTTTATGTGATGTTACTTACAAGTATTACTCTATCAATGTTGTGCTGTAGTATGAATTTTTAAAATTCATATATTTCAGATTACCTATTTATTATTGTTAAAGCATTGCAGGGAATTTTCCCTCCTGGACAGAGTGCTACAATTGGCGTTGATTTCATGATCAAAACAGTCAAAGTTAATGATGACAAAATAAAAGTAAGTTTTAATGCTTATGTTCGTACTCGGCCATTTGAGTTCTTTCACAGAAGTTTTCAGTTTTAATTTTTGAAATGGTTTAAGTGTTTAGTTTGTAGTTAAGAATTCATTTGATAGTAATTTCCACTTATACCTTAAATTTGCCTATCATTTTCTGTTTTTCGTGTCCACTTTCAATTTCTTACACTTTTATTGCAGTTACAAATTTGGGACACAGCAGGACAAGAACGTTTTCGTTCAATCACTCAAAGTTATTATCGATCAGCACATGCAATTGTGCTAGTTTATGACGTTGCTTGCCAGCCAAGTTTTGACTGTTTGCCCGAATGGCTTGGCGAAATTGAGCAGTATGCTAATCGACGGGTTTTAAAAATATTAGTAGGTGAGTACGAATATTTTGTCAATTTTCTACAGTCTAATCTTAGTTTTAACGAAAGGAAACGAAAAATGCAGAGCTCATTTCTAGCCTTTATCTTTTTTGTTCTTTTTTTGTAAAGCAGAGAATGTCAGATCTGAGTTTGAATTCTATAAAACCTTATTTTTCTGTCTAAAATTTATTATCAGGAAATAAAATTGACAAGGAAGATGAACGGGAAGTACCAGAACGAGTCGGTAAGAATTTTGCGGATGCCAATGTATTTGATTATTTCCTAGAAACTTCAGCACTGGATGCAACAAATGTCGATACATTATTTCATGAAGTAGCCACTCGATTAACAAATGATATGAAAAAAAGTGATGATAGGTATAGATTCTACATAATAACCAAATAAAAAGCAACTGTACTTATTTCGTTGTTATATTTTCCATATTTATTCTTTGTAGGGTATGTATAGTTGACGTAACTGTAGTTGCTTTGTGGTTTTACTGAGTAATTTGATTTAAGTGTAAGTGCATTGTTGTTGATGAAAGCTATTGCTTAATTTTCATGCAATACGACGGTATTTTGGAAAAGAAAACAAATGTGAAGTAATTTTGAAGTAGAAATAACCTTGTCTCTTATACTGATGAATTAGGAAAATTGAAGTTTTCGGCGTATTGTTATATTCTCTACTCAGAGTCAGATGTTTCTAGGTAAAATAGAAAATAGATGTTAGCTGTGAAGTTCTTTGTTTTGAAAAAAAAAACTAACATTGATATTTTTGTAATGAATGACTGCATTATTTTCAGTTGGATTCTTTTAGAAATATGCTAGCACTGCTTCTCATTTCTAGGTATTCGAATTTGAAGAATGACAAAAATTCGGGATCGATAAGTTTGCTTAACCGGGTAACTCTGCAAGCAAACTCTTGCTGTGGTGCGAGAAATTGAAGACCGACATTACATGGTTTATATTCCAGTCTAAAAAATTCCTCTTTCTTTTCTAATACGACATTGTTGTTAAAATTTCTTCTCTTTGGAAAGGATTGGACATTTCAGTAATATCAAATATAAAATTTTTGAATGATAAGAATGGTTTAAAAGACTTACATGACTTACATTACATGGTACTTAATTAAAATTAAGTATCATGTAAGGGAAATGTATATTGCAAAATTAGTACTATATTTTTATAGTACTAATTTGTATCACTACTAAGGTGTAGTCATCTTATCTGCATTGTTACTGTGTATTTTCTTATTACAGTGAACTTTAATTTACTAAAATTTATAGAGATATGAAAGATTTGTTGGGAGAAAAACTAAGTTATGACTTGGATGCAAAAGGAAGTATACTATTGCATAAATTTTATACGGAAATAACTTTAAAGAAATGCTTTCAAGCACTTCATCAAGTTTACTGTATTGAAATTTAAATATGTTTGAAATCCAGGTGCTCAAATTATAGGGGTTAAGCAAGAATGTTGTAATCATAATGCTTGTAAGCTCTTTATATCTTTCCTGCATTACTTTCGTGCTTTTGTATGTTAGAAGTGTGGATTCACTACTTGGGATCCATAATATGCATATTTTGTGAAGGTTGATTAAATTACCAAGTTTTACTGTTAAAGCACTGTCGACTGTGTAAAATCGATCTCGAAAAATTTCATCTTATCGATTTTCACTAGCGATTTTAATGTAAATTGTGCAAAAGTGGTGCTTCAAGCTATTTCATATTCATTCAAAACATCACTTAACTCGGAAATTGAAGTTCACATGGTGTTTACTAAAAAATATTGGTAATGCTTAGAAGTTAAATCTTTTTTTAGTGATGCGCTATGAAATTTATTTATATGTAAATAGCATAAAAATGCACTACTTGCTCTCTCCTTACTTTTGTCTATTTAATATCTAATAATGTAATCAGAGTTATTTCATTTCTAGTCTGCATGTTGCTGTCATGCCTAAGAAATCTCTACATGGACTTTTCGTTTAGTTATTTTAATTTCAGTTCTGTTTGTTGCATGCGGCATTTTTCAATTTTAGTATTCCTTTATTTCATTTGACTTGCTGCCTATAGATTTGACTGTATAACGCATATTAGAATAATATTACGTTATTATATTCAGCCTTATGTTTTATTTTGCTTCATATTGGCTTGTCTATCAGTTGTTTGAGCACTAATGCATTGATCTATTGTCAAGATTGTCGTGTTGCTGCAGGCCTGAATTTCTATACTTTCAGCAATATACTATTTATTTTGCAGTGAAAATAATTTCTAGAGTACTTTAAAGATGACGAAAGTGTTTTGGTTTGGTTGAAAATGTTCATATATATATAGAAGAATGTCGTTTCACTTTCTTGACACTGTAAAGTTGGATAGGAAAGGATTTCATCCTCTAAAAATATAAAGCTGATAAAATGAAAACGCAGAATTATAGTTTTATTCTGAAAGACAGTATTTACAATAATTACACTATTACAAATACTTGAAACTGACATCTACCTTCAACCGCTTTACAACCTTGTGAACTGTCCATTTGATGTGATAGTGCATACTTTCCTAAGCTATCTGTGTCATTGTTTCTAAGAAATTATGTTTTTATTGCTATGCCTATGCATCTTTCAATTTTGATGTACGGTTGACTTGCTAATTGTAGTTCTAGTGGTAATAAAAGTGAAGCCATTCATTTTTGAAAAAGTGGGAAGACTAATGTAAATAATGTAGCAAGCAGAGCATAGCTGACTGGTCAAAATTTTTGACCTGATTTTCTGCGTGTCAAAGGCAGTTATTGCGGCACATGTGTTATCGGACTGAAAGAAACTGCGAACAAGTATTCTTCTATAGTGGAGTTTTTCGGATACAGTAGTGCTGCTTGCAAAGAAGAACTAGTGAATTACTTGTAGGAAAGTCAGTCATATTTCCAGAGCTTTAGATGCTTCAAAGATTCAAAGGAAGTCTAAGATTTCTGGTTGTTATGTAGAGACTGAGTAATTAATTGGGAAGCAATAAACAAGTAAAAAGTGTTAGAGGCTGACAATGCTTTTTTCCTGTTTTCTGTGAGTATATCAAATTATGAGAGTAGTTTTTATGAAATTCAACTTAGTTCAAGATGTTACTCACTTAGGTTACTTGTTGCCAAATAACTGGAGATATGGTCGATGTGCGCTTCTTATTCCATTCAATAATTATATGCTTTAATTTTTGACATTTACGATTGTAAGAGACGATGTGCTTCAGACACCGGTAATTTTATTTTATGTCCTGCTTGATGATATCGATGATCTGGTATGTAGTCGGGTTCCCGTGGAAATGAATTCCAAGAAGTATGAGCTCTGTTTACAGTTTGATTCTTAAAGTCATCTGGCTCCCTTGCAATAAGACTCCAAGAATCGTCAGTTCTACTTCGGATAGTGTTCCAGAGATTATCAATTTGGATAGGATTAGAAGGATTTTCGATCCCTCTTGGGTTATGATACCAAATACCAGTTCCTATTTGGTCATGATACCAAGTATTATCAGTTCTTCTTGGGGTAGGATGCCAAGCATTGTCAGTTCTTCTAGGGCTAGGATACCAAGCATTGTCAGTTCTTCTAGGGCTAGGATACCAAGCATTGTCAGTTCTTCTAGGGCTAGGATGCCAAGGATTATCAATTCCTCTTGGGTTATAGTACCAAGGATTGTCAGTTCTTCTAGGAGTAGGATGCCAAGGATTATCAATTCCTCTTGGGTTATAGTACCAAGGATTGTCAGTTCTTCTAGGAGTAGGATGCCAGGGATTGTCACTTCCTTTTGGAGCTGGATGCCAGAAGTCGCTTTCATCTAAACATCTAAAGTTGTTAGGTTCAGCCGCGAACGGATATTTAAATGTGCAAGCTAAGATATGGCTGTTAAATCTGCAGTTCGGAGGACAAGTCATCACATATAAAGATCCAAACAAGCACAAAATATACTTCTGTGCACTAAATGGATGAGGAAATAAACCAGAAGATATCGGGCATCGTCGACCTAAAATACGTTATATTTTTACAAAACCAAAAATGAAGATATAATAATGAGACATTTTTGTCAGACTCTTTTCATAGAATTATTTTTTGAATCATGAATTGTAAGTAGCAAAGCTGTAGCATACGAATTCATGTCACGAAATTTAAATCTGTAGATTCACATCTCCCAAAAACAAATTCAAAATTGAAGTGATGAGAGAACGCAAAGATAACTCAGTCACTAATTTTTAATTAATGCTAGAAAAATACAAATCCTAAAAAGATAAGTGGAGTTAAAAGTGACATAAAATTCAACAATCCTCTTGAAAGCTAAAACAAACCAAATTCCTTATTGCCATCGATATCATGAGGAATAGTGGTTGTGGATTCTATTTTGAAAGTTGTAACAAAATTTGCTGTTGTCACAGAATTTAGTTCCTGATAACAAAACCTTTTTGTTTCAATGAAGTAGTGTGAGAAGAAAAAGAAATGGAAAATGTGAGGTCATACTTCAGCCATCATTATTTCTTTCAAACAACTAACTTTCAGTAGCAATTTTTAAATGAGGAAAATTTACTACTGTGACCTCTCTACGACCTTACAGATAAAATTTTTTTACCAGCCATCAATTTTTAATGGTTTTTAAAATTATTAAAACTTTTGTTGCATTCAGTTCACATTCAACATCTATACAATACACATTACACAATTATTTCTTGTAAAAATTTAAAAAGAAGTGAATAACAGCAAAATATGGCAATAACATTATAAGTACCTGACCACCGATTTCTAATCCTTTTTTAATAGTAGTCAACAGTGGATACACACCGACACCGCAGCTCG
>UYYF01000391.1:0-17261 GCA_900618365.1 Thelazia callipaeda
ATATTATTATTATTATAAAAATTGGTTTAAAATTTTGGAAAATTTGATAAAAAAATAATAAAGCGTATATATATCCTTTTAAAGACTTTCCATAAAACTGAAAATTATTGAAAAAAATAAAAAATAAAAAGCAATCATAGCAAAAATTGAGTTGTGATGAAAGAAACACAAAAAAGTATTACTAAAAACTTTGCAAAAGTGTAAAGTTAAGTAAAAATGTAAATACAAAACCTGCATTTAGTAGAAAAAAAGATATTGAATGATGTGCAATGGCTGGTAATGTCACTGACCGAATATCTATCGATTCGTCGTCCTTCGTATATAATACAAATGAAGAGAATAAATGGAAGAGCAAAGGTTAAGGGTCAAAAATTTTTAACTGAAAGGTCATAGTAGGAATAAAAAATATTGTAGTGACCTATTTCAAAAATATGACCAGAGGTGAAAGCATATATATAAAAGTTTGGTCTCGAAGATAGAAGTAATTGATGAGTGTGAGTGTGATTGAATGACTAATTTACTCGTTCACTCGTTCACTCATTCATTCATTCACTCATTCACTCATTCATCTAATCACTCATTTCATTTACTATATTTCATTTCTCGACAAACTGCACTAATCAAGCCAACCCCTCTTCTCTTCTCCTTATTTTACATTATCTCTATCTCTGTCTGTCTACTCATATCCAAGATTGAGGTAGAGAGTAAGATTGCGAGAATTTTACCCTTATTATTCAGTAAATGTTTCCGCTCCATACATTGTATTTATTTTTTTATCATAAATTTTTTTCCATTTTTTTAAATCAATAACTTTTAAGCAATAATACTTTTAAAAAAATAATAAGCGCAAAATGAATTTTTTAAAAATAATAAATTTAAAAGGTTAAATAAGTATAATAGATTCAAGTATAATAAAATTAAGTGTAATAAAATTAATTATAATAAAATTAACTATGTATTTCAGTTGTACGTTTATACAATTTAAGTATATTATTGCTAAATTGGGAACGATAAATGCGCATTTTTAAAAATAAGTTGTATAAGAATTACTTGAAATCCTAAAAATGCGCATTTTAGAAATAAGTTGTATAAGAATTACTTGAAATCCTAAAAATGCGCATTTTTAGAAATAAGTTGCATAAGAATTACTTGAAATCCTAAAAAAGGAAAAACTTTAGGAATGATAGAGTTATTTTATTATAATTTTTGACAATTTTTTGTATTATTTATAGTCAAAAAAGTAGGTCAATGAATTAATACAACTCATTTTCAATAAAAAAATATCTTAGTTTGTGTCAAAAAATTTTGCAGGTAAACAAAATTGATTCAAGATCAATTTTGGGTTGTGTTATCAGTCTGTACTGAATTTCATTTTCGTTTTCTAATCTGCAACCAGTATTCACTTCTACCTGATAATCATTACGTCATTTGCATATTTCTTATTCTGCGTGTACAATAAGAAACAAACTACGCATTGATTCATTTTCTGATGCATTAATTCATGTCATTATTGTGACATGCTTACGCCATTCAGTAAAGGACTGACTATCCATGCTATTATTTGCAGGTTGCTGCTCAAAAGTTCACTCTGTTATAGTGGAGTATTATTATTATTATTATTATTATTATTATTATTATTACTATTATCATTATCATTATTTGAAGATAATTACCATACAAATTTCGGTTTGTTGACCTTTTTTAACGAGCAATTTTGTGAGTACATATAATTTTTACATTTTATAGCTATTTATAATTTGCAATTTATAAAAAAATCATAAATTCAAAAAGCAACAAAAGTGACACAGCTTTTAAAATTAGCAATAAAACAGAAATGAAATATTTATTCATTGCACTAATTCATCAGCTGATTTTAACAAGCTTGTGTAAAATAGCAATTCAATATTATTTGTTTACATTTGGCTTGTCTTGATTCATCAAACTGCATACATCTACGATTACAATACTTTTGATTTACGAAAATTCAAAGAGCATACATTAAATGTATGTCATTTAAATAGACGTTGTCACTTGAGCTCTACAAATTTTCATTTTCAAAAATTTTTGAAGGCTAAAAAATTCACTGTTAAAATATTTCTTACAATAACTTACGTTGTAACATAAGTGAAATGCTGTTACGCTTCATTAGAATTAATAAAATATCATTTTTTTTCTTTCAATCAAATAAGTTTGTAATGCGTATAAAGATTATTTTAAGAATGTAACAATTGTTGAAAATGACTACGACTCAGAAGCTAGCAGAAGGAATCGTAACACACTGCAATGATCGTTATGCGCGAGTTTGGATAGAAGCTGAAAAAGCTGAAAAAGAAATATATTTTGATTATGGTTCAAGAAATTTTGATCTAGGTGATTGGTTGATGGCGTCTACAAAGAGAGATGATTTCTTCAAGATCAAACCTTGCCTTGAAACTCGAGTTTCAAATGCTAGCGGTGGCGTTGTACAAGTAAATTATTTTACTTCTCATATTTTTTTTGTTCATGATTGATTTACATTACCCAACTTCTGTAATCATGTAATGCATAATTCTATAAGTCCCATCATTTATCAACGGCTGTACATTTTTTTGGATCTGATGCTTTCACTATAATTTAGATTATAAAACTTATAAATCATGAAACTTTGAGACATCATGAAGTAATTGAATTTAAGAATATTCGACCTGCAATTTGAAAATTGGTATCATATTCTTTTGAGTTGCAAGATGTTTTTTTTGTGAAAGTTTTGCAATGCAAGAATTTTTTCTTTCATTTAAGGTCAAGACAGAAGTCGTATTTGGTAAGTTCAATGAGAAAATTAGGCATGGAACTATTATCACATCAAAGCATTTTGGCCGAGTAGCCGTATTTACACCGTTTACTGGAATTGTTGCAGACACGGTCTATCGGGTGTTTGTTGAAAGGTTATTTTCATTTTAACAATATCAAAATATTTTGTTTTAAATTTAGGATGAGATATTACATGGCTAGTGAGTGTTTTTAAAAATTTTTAGTCATAAACACGATTAATTTGCGTTTTCTGATTTTCAGAAATGTTTGAATAATTACGGTTATTTTATTTTGATGATTAGTTTGTGCATTTATTTGCAGTAAAATTTATAAATTTTGTTTATGGAGTAAATTTTAGGATTCCTCGAGGATGTTGGAATGAACAGGAAAACTGCGTATATTGGTTCGTATCTTCTAATCAGATTCCTGATCGGTGTCGTCAAATGATTTCATTTACGGGAAATGTGCAGGTGAGAATACGATGAATAATTAGATTCTTTCATAACTGATTCTTTATCATATACAATTTTTCAGTTTAAGAACTGTATTTTATGTAAGATATCTTTATTTGAGCAACATAAATGCTGTTGGCGTTTTTGAAAGTTTTGAGGAAAAATATTTTCTATACATCACAGGAAAGTATAATTGGTGACTACTCTTATTATTATTTTTTGTGACTGATGAAATCTTTTTATAGCTCTCCAATCCTCTAGTAGGTGTAGTCGTTAGTAAAACTGAAAGATTTACATTTGTATGGACGCCAACTCTTGGAGAAGGTATATGTTCAAGTGATGAAAATTTAACAATTGGAAAATGGATAAAATTTATGTTCAGGTAATTCTAGGCCATGATATTTGCGATCTTTTAAATTGAAATAATTATAAAAGGCATTGAACTTGATTATCATTACTGTGAATTAATACCGTTTCCTGTTATCTCTTAAACTTGACTCATTAGGATTTGACTCACAATAACTGTCATCAAATCTTCTTATAAACTTTCTTTACATCTTTGTTTTAATTCGCTTAGAGCCTTTTCTTCTTGCAGTTCATGCCGTGGATATCGGAATAATAAAAATATAAACTTCCATATTGTCAACTGGACATCCGTAGATCCAATATTAGAATGCTTTCCAATAAATAATAACTTAATGGTTCGTTTAATAATACTGATATGTTTAAAACTTATTAATAACATGATTTTGTGACAGCCTAAGAACAACATATACCACAGAAAAGGAATTTGAGTTTATTTTTAGTCAAAAATATATTGACTGAGGTTAAAAGTCTTAAGATGAGATGAATATTAATAACACGCAGCTGCTTTGTTATTAAAATCTATAATTTCAGCTGTTGTCAACCATATTTGTTTCCTGTTGGCCAATGGATAATCTAGTTGCGGATTGGGTTGGTTCAGTCATAGATCAGAAGAATTTGCTCAGTGCGTCGGTACGTGAATTCGGTACTCGGAAAACGTACAAAGTAATGTTACGGCGTATGAAAAGAAATTACGAAGACCCGATCACTGTATGGCATGTTGACCAAGTTCTCGTAAGTTTGGTTGGCTTATATTTAATTTTTTAAATTTGTTCAGTTTTAAAAACGTCTAGAATGTTATTTTCAATTGTGTATGCAGGAGTGCATGGACCTAGACAGAAGATCCGGTATAGTTTGTCTCGTCGATATCAAAAAATCAATATCATCCGTATATATTCCAACATCCAGCTACGAAATTGGTCGCTTGTTATACGTCGATCTAAAAATGTCAAGTTTTAGCATTAGAAAAATTATTTTAAATTCAGACTATTCTTCTAGGTTGATAGCGGCCAACTTTAATCATGAACTGAAGAAATCATGCATCGTTTGATTGTATGCAGTGGTATAAAAATTTGGAATAATTTCTTGTGATTAGAAATTTTTGATTGTTTATCCAAAAATAATCGGATCTTAATTTTTTTTTTCTGCTTGAATCAATTAGTTCTTAATCCTTTAATTGCTCGATTAATATATAATCGATATATATTAGATATATATCTAATATCGATTATAAATATATAATATCGATTATAAATATATAAGATATCTAATATATATTAGATATTTTTTAAATTTAATACGTAAACATTTAATTAAAAGGGAATTAACATTTTATATATTTTTATTATTTGTTTATTTATTTTCATTATTCATTTATTTATTATTAATGTAAAATATAAATTCCTTTTTATTTTCAGTCAAATTCACTACATTTGGTAATTTGAGAGAGTATATTTTCAAAACAAACAATCCTATTTTTTACTCAACATGAAGTTCGGTATTACTTTGCAGATTCACTACAGTACCAGCACTTGGTGATTGGTTTCTTTTTGAGCTTGACGAAAACGATGTGTCATGGAAAGTGAAAACTGTCATGAAATGCTGCAAATTATGCAGTACTCGTATAGTTCATGATCAGCTTGAAGTATATTTATGTTTGCATGATTTGAAAAGCACTGCGTATGTACTTGTAGTAAGCAGTCAACCACAATATTTAAGTCAGTTATAAAAAATAGGAATCAGATATTGTAGTTGAAAGTCAACTACTTCAATTTTCTCACTATTGGCTGTCCGTTCTCGATTATGTTAAGGAATTTTCCACTTATTAAGGTTGAAACAGAAATTATGTCAAGCAGTTTTGTTTCCAACAAAGGAATCTGCATAATGTACTCTGATACTCTGGGACCTGTTGAGTGTGATTCGAACATTCCATTCAATACCACTTTACTTGGTTCGGGAAAGTGCACTGTTTGGTGTTCATTTAAAGATTCAACTGCCCCTAACGATCCATTCTGGAAAGTAGTGGACAATTTTGCAATTCCTCACGTAAGTGGAATCTAAAGCAAACATTTTCATTTTCTTCAGTTTATCGTAAACTTATTTTGTGCTGTCATGTTGCATAAAACAACTTCCATACAAAATATGTTTCAGAACGTAAACTGTTCAATATTTTACTTGCTTAAGTTTTAATTTTGTCCAAATATTTGGAAAAATTCAAACGCCGTAAACTAAAGATATTTTTTCATCTAATTGAAGATTGTTGATTCAAAGGCTGACGAGAATGCACAAAATTTCGGTGGAAATCGTTACATTGGCATTATTATTGCCAAATGGAAACATCATTGTTATATTTGGACAACTGTGGGTAACTGTATTTATAATGAAGGATATTCTTTAAAAATCGGTGACTGGGTTCTTATATCAATTTCGTAAGTTTTATGTGAATTGTATATGAGGAAACGAATCAAATCAATTGATTTGATTGATATATATGTATAAAAACAATTTCCTTATGACGTTTAATTTCTTTGTCGCTTTATCGATTCTGGTGCTGGCGGTGGATCGCATTCCGGCACTTTAGTTGTACTTGTCCCACGCTTAGAATACGAACTTAGACGTAAGTAAACCAAATATATCGCTAGAATCGGGAATGGAAACAAGTGGAAAAAAGGTGAGGTTGTAGAAAAAAGCTCCTTGAAGACACATATGAGAAAGCACTCTACCGATATACAGGATTAGCAGAACTGGATCGGAGCGAGTACAGTAAAAGTCGTGGAGCACATCCTGCGCGAGAATCAGAAGCACACCCTACGCGAGAATCAGAAGCACACAAAAGAAAATGAACCTCTGAGCTTCTAAATGTGATATAGTATATCATGTATCATGTGGAGACTAATCTTCTTTTCTACATGATTGTTTCTAGCGCTGAATCGTCTTCCTGCACTCTAAAACATATATATATATAGCATTTCAAAGAATTTTGACTACTTATTCATTCTAGCTAAAATAAAATGAGTGCTTCTCATTATTTGATGAATTTTTCAGGCAGTCCAAGATAAACGCTGCTGCTTTTTTTCCTGCGAAAAAGGGTCAGAAAATTCAAAGTATTTTTACTACTACCTGCAAAGATAGTATAATTGTGGTGAGATTTTCATAGATTATGATGAAAAGTTCAACTTTTTAAATGGAAGTAAGAATGAATTAAGTCCATCGTATAAAAGAATATATGATGACCGGAAATTTTTTGAAAAACTATAAAAAACGTTATGCATTTTATCTGTAAACAGAAACCATAGTGGTGCGAATTTGCAGGTTACAGTTGAATTAATTATACCAGCAAATTATATTGCGCGAAAACCTCCATTGTTGCCATTTTTTGGTAAGGTTATGGACAGAAAACGTTGGTTCGAAGTATATATTGATGAAATACGTGGACATCTAGTGGAAGTGAATATTACGCCTGTTAGAAATGGAAAATGCGCTAGTGATTGGGATATTGTCAATGTTTCAATAAAGGTCTGCATTTATTTTCATAATTATAAAAAACTCTGATTCATCAAGACAGGCATTGGTAACATGATGCAATCGCATAAAACGCTGTTATTTCTCGATGGGGCAGTGAAAGACTAAATATTTTTACATAATTATGAAAAAAGATTAAAAATTACTAGGTTAATGGTCACTTCAGATTTATTTCTTATGCATTACTTAGTTCCATTTGTGAAATGAAATTCTAGATTTTTTAGTCTAGGTAAGACTAGGGATAAGCAGGTACTAATAGTGCATTATAAATTTTGAGTTTGTGGTATAAGTAGATTAAATAGGGTCTTTTGTAGAGCTGGCCAAAATTAAGCAGATTTAGTTTAATGATTGCTGGTTCTTATGCTTCATATCACAGCTTGACAAAAATTACCCCGAAAAAAACAGAAAGTACTTGCATCATGTTTAGCAGGTACGAAACAAATAATTAGTTATCGATAATACCGATTCACTCAGCAGCGATGTTTTGAAATTAATCTTATAAATCAATAAGACTCGTTTCTTACAGAAGCTATCCTTATGTCAATTTTCAAAATAGAGATCAAAAGATGGCTGATCTTACATAAATTCTTGCGATTGCTCTGTCGGTTTCGTCATTAAAATCTGTTTTTCAAAAACTGCTGATAAATTCTTATTTAGAAATATTATTGTTTATTTAAATGTATTTTGAAGGATTTGATTCTACTAGAAATTTTTAAATGAAAGTAGAGGGTTTAAACCAGATTGTTTCTACTTGTACATAAAATGTTTTTTCCATGTATAAAGGTAACAATTTTTCATCTTTTACAAATTTATTTACCTTCCAAGTAATCCTTTATCCCTATCATTCAAAATTCAGGATGCATTAAATGGGTCTGTATCAAATAGGTTTCATCCAAATGAGTCCAAAGTACGTGAGCCCACGGCAAATTTGATGGTGGAAAATACAAACAGCGTTGCCGTGAAATTAGATGAAGAAAGTGATTCAAATCCTGAGTCTAATATTCATTCTGAAACGGTATGTTAAGATTATGTATATGCATAGCAAAAATCAAAATTATTTTTGCTTCAAAAACAGAATGTTATAAAAATTTAAACATTTATCTCGAATTTTTCTCAAAATTTACTGATCATTTGTTGACTATAGTAAATGCGATCCAGTTTACCACTGAATTAATATTAATATCACAAGGAGATTGATCTCCCTTATTTGTTCTGGGTCTGAATCTAATTCTAGCACTCTGGCTGTACTTGTATCGCTCTCAGATTTATTGTGCTGATCTTTGTTGCTTCATCCTCGTAGAATCCACGACGGTGATCGAAATGCTTTCGAGCGTCTTCTTAGGATTTGGTGTACGCCTCAGCGTGATCAGTTATCACAGACGAATCATTTTTGTTCTGCTCTTCACCTTTGTCCCGAGCAGTATATATCATACTTATGTTTTTTTTCGGTCTTGATTACAGTCAGCCTATCTATGTTGACCAGTGATACCAGCCTTTATCGTAAATGGGGAATGATGATGACATTCGGCACAATGAATTTTGGAATCATAAAGTTCATGACTCTTTCCCGTCTGATGCCGAATTTGGGAAAACCGGATTCCAAATGGTAGGGATTTCAGGCCAATAACTTGCATAAAACCTTTACAAGTTGGCAACAAGATGTGTGGCACGAGTCATGCTATTGTATATTGCATGAAGACAACCAATCAATTACTATACAAATACGGAATTCACAAGCAAACTGCATGCTTGGAAAGACTGTACCTGCCAAGGACGTGGACTTCATAATGTTCAGCAGGACGTGGACTTCATAATGTTCAGCAGAAGAGTGAGCTTATGCCTTTGCAACCTCATAATGTTCTTATATGTACCTCTCCCATATGTACCAGAAGGAAAGCGATTCTGAAGCAGAGAAAGCTCATAACACGTACTTGGCAATTATTGTGCCCTATTTAAAGATTGAGTACAACCTCGCAGAAAATCCTATCGTTAAGACGTATTAGCAACTCAGAAGGCGTTTTTGTATAGCCTAATAGAAAAGAAAACCCATTATGCGAAACTACACAAGGTGCGAACGAATAAAATCTCGTCCATGGTCGATTCATCAAAATGGCTTCGACACGGAAACAAGATGAGGCACGACACTGTTATCTCGAAGATAGAAATATGTTTGGAGGTGAGAAAGGTAAGTGCCAATATTGCAGGGAACGTGTGAAAACGATGAACCTTCTGGCAACGCAGTGTGAGTAAATGTCACGACTACATTGGAAAAACAAAAAGGTGCTAAGATGCATCAATTTACGAGCCTGCAAAAAATATGATTTAAAAGCAATTCCATGGATGGGAAGGCATTCTGTCCAGGAAATCATGAATGGAAACAGAGTTAAGAACAGCTATAAAAATCACGATACACGATAAGAAACGACGTGAGGTAATTCTGATAAAGATTAGCATCACTAGTCAGGATAGTTGAAAGCTGTGAGGCTGAGAAAAAGGAAAAATATGATGTACTTGCTACTAAGCTTGGGTTAGAGATGAAATGTAGGACCAAAATAATTCCTATTTGATGACTTGGGATGGAATTGTTACAAACTTCCATAAATACTAAGCAAAAGTATATCTGTATGTTTGTCCACTGGATAGTGTTAAAGAAGGAGCTCGAAAGTATGTCATTCGATCACAGCTATGGATTGTGAGAGGACGGAAGCATCGGAAACTACTCTGATCTGAGTTCTGCTTTTATTACCAGTTTTTCTATGAAACAGCCCAAGTTGTGATTAGTTACGCTTTTTTTCTCTGTATATATTGTTTTTGACAATACGTATTGTTCTTAGCAATATATATTGTTTTTGATAAGCTTTTGCTGCTAGAACTTAATTTGAGAAGTAGTTTGACCCATATTTTTTTTGCTTGTTAAAGCATTCTAGGCTTTCAAACTTTTATTTCAGGATGACATGAAGAATGTGGGCATTGATCTACTTATATGTTCCATGAGACTTCTATTCATGTCACAAGAAGTGCGTGATGCGATTAAATACACTTTTAAAGACGAATATGACTTGTTTTGCTTTTGCTTCGGTTGTGAGCCTTAAAATACCGGACTATTCGTTTCATTTTCATTTATTATTAGAATGCTTGTTAGAATTTGTTCCAGTTTTTAGAATTTGGAGCTTAAAATTTGTGACGTTCCCTCTTATCAGTCTTTATTAGTTAATTGTTCCTGTTGTTATATTTCTATGATGTCAGTAGTGGTAAAGAGAGTGGACTCATTCATAGTGTACATTGCTTAAAACTCTTTGTAGCACTGCAGTCACGATAAGGTCTGCGGAGTAATCAAGATATGTCATTTAAGTGCAGTAAGTGGCATCGACCACTGAATTTGTGCACGGACTTAATATACTCGAGGGTGTGGGTCTGACCTATATCTCAGACACGGGATGTCCCACCATCTCTTTGATTCCCAAGAAACTTGACTTGCATATGCGCCTGTGCCAAATTCGACGAGCTCCATAGAGACAGACTTGGTAGCTCAGCACCCTACTAATATATGATGCGGAAATGATCGGCTAAATCTGGTTTCCTCATAATCCTACAAGGAACTCCCAGGTTGAGGCTCCATAAAAGTATTACATAGGGAGGCGTGCCACTCAGTTCTGAGGTAGGAATCTACACTTCGTAAAGAATTCAACTATTCTAGTAAAGCAGAAGTAAACAAGCTGAGTCGCAAAATGTGCAGCACTCTTCTTTTGCAAGGAGACCCGCATCAACACATCTTCCTTTCCACACAATTTCGATAAACCTGTCATACAATAATCATCCTGCGCAATGAATAGTTTTATGAAAAGTAAACACCATAGGAAGTGGACTCTTTATGCAGTTGAACTTTCACAAGTTGTTAAGGAACCAGGTCCAAAGCATTCCGACAAACTCATAGTAAGAGAAAAAATCTGGGAGTTGTGCAAATACATGAATTCGAAGATATAAACTGCGAGTATTAAGCTACAAAACGGAAGAACAGCAAGCATGACATGACTGAAACTTCTGTATGCGTGCAATGCTATGAAAGAATCCTTGCTATCAAGTCAAGATCAATTTATGTCCAGTGATTCAACAGTAGTATTATATGACCATAAAAGCCTTTCAAAGATTATTTGTTAATTGAGGAGATAATGCATAACTTCAGTTAAATATCATCAATGTCAACTTCCTCTCCATCGTCATCAATCTTAACTTTTTCTGATTGTACAGTACCATTTGGTTTTGTTAACGAACTAATACCAATCGTCCCAACATTACGAGCACGATCATCAAACTGAAATTAAATCTTAAAAATCTGCTTAACTTTTTATGACACAATATACATTCAATATATAGCACACTCTACTCACCTCAATAGCTCCATCCTCAGAATCATCATCACTTTCATCTTCTTCGGCATTCTTCAACCAATCAAGAACCGGTTGCGCCTTATTGATTATTTCGACACACAATTTCTTTTGAACATATTTTTTACTGGGCTTAAAAAATTTGCAAGTAACCATTGCCAGCACTCATTAATGGACCAAAAAAAACATCTGTCTATACAAACCTTCTCTCCCCATGCAAGAAGAACCTCTTCTTCCACAACGTCATTGTCATAAAGAGCTTTGATGATATGAGCTGATTTTGGCAATAGAACGTCAACATGTTTTGAGATGAGTTGTTCGATACCGCCTAGAAGATGACGCTGAGCCTAAAATTATAGAAATTTAAATCTAATTCTTACTAAAAAAACTTGTCTTATTATAGAGATCAATTTTATAAACTTGAGACGAATTTAGAAGAAATAACCAACCTTATGATCATTAACAGTAAAACGAAGAAGAGTATTCCGATATTCTGCTATCTGCACCACGACGTTCGTATCGAATAATACATCAGCCAACAATAAAGTAGCTTTTGATTTTAATTCGAGTCTTTCAGCTTCATTTAGTAGTTTTTTACTGTTCTGTAATGTTTGCGAAAACTGTGTATTGCAAAGAGGGAGATAATTCAAATCTGAATAATATAATGAAAATTATGCAGCGATTCCTAAGACTAACTTCATTCAGTCTTGAAGTATTAAAAGTGCTATTCAGCATTTGAAAGTATACCTGAAGTGTGCCATCAGATTTGCATGCCAAGAAATACTGATGCAGCATATCAAGTCGCTCTTCGATCGGTTTATCAAGGTCCTTACTAATTATTAATTTACCAATTTGGGCCGAAACACAACCAGTTGGATCACTCATTGGCTCTGCCCAATCATCATCAAGATCATCTGATGCGCTTCCATTCTAAAAATATTTTTTAGCTTACATATTCAAATTCCAATGGACAACAAATTGAATGAACTCATTGTAGTCATCTGACTAACCACATCTTTGTCACTAAGAATTTCTCCATCAGCAACAGAATCTTCCGTTGAACCACTCCCGTTTTCTTTCTTTTCTTTCTCATCTACTTTTGGTGGGTTCTTCATAATAAACGTTGAAAGCTTATGCTTAGGATCAATTATCGAGGTATTCCCACAGGCTTTACATTTGCTATGAATTTGACCTTTCTTCACGACCTGTAATTCCACCTCACAATGCAATACAAATGAATTAGTTAGATCGTAGAAAAACATAAATTTAAAAAGTATTACAAGAGTGGTTTCTGGATTCTCACATGCTGCGCAAAGGACAAATTTTCTGATGAAACCATCAAGAATATCTTGGAGTTTCGCTGCGTCATGTTCACCGTTAACGATAAAACGTTCATTTTTCATGTCAAAATTAGTTTGTGCGCCTAATTCACAACCGAAATACTTGGTTGGGTCTGCAACATGAGTAAAAAAGCTGCCTATATGAATTAAATTTTCGCAACACTGAATTAAATGATAATTACTTTCTCTCACTACTCTTAAGTTCCTCTTCAAATAGTCGGAATGACCTTTTACGACTTTTCAATAATTCTATTTCACAATTTATGCATAAATCGATGAGATTTCCCATTTAACACAAATCCTGAAATAATTCATTACAATGATATAATTAAGATATAATCTGAAGAACTCACAAGTTGGCGGACGTTCAAGAGCTTTAGCGATTTCAGTCATATTTGCAATTACGGTTTTGATGCCATTGCCTTTGCCCTCGACCTAGAAAATAAAAGAGCTTATAATAATTAATTGAATAATTAATAAAATTCCCATGATTAAATTTACAATACAGCTCTGACCTTTGCCTGAAGGCGAGGCATTTTGTACCGATAAAAAGGATCTAATACGCTGCGATTTATATTGATTGCCATTTTTATTCAATTTTCTCCACTCCAAACTTTTCGTATTGAACACACTCCGTAAAGAGCCTAAAACACTATAACTGATAGTTTCCTACACAGCTTTGGTTCCCCTTTGCACAACTGTAGCTACTTCTTTTATATGAAAAACTATATAAAATTTCCTCAAAAAGGCTGAAGAGATATTTGCTTACAACAATAACTGATACTTCGAACACAGAAATTCAATCTTTCATTAAATTCTAAAATGTTCGCATATTAAAGCTACAGATGTATGTTATCTTTTTAAATGCCCTTTAACGGCCGTCCCGAATATTCACCGTAGTACTCGCTTCCAGAACGTTTTCGCAGCTGACTAGTCGTAATTAATAAAGAGCAACAATGCATCAATTTAGACAATAAAATCTTTGATAACAGAATCAGTGCTTGCAGTAAATTTAATGGAATCTGAAGCAAGCAAAATGCGGCAGTTAAATAGAGACGCGAATGCTCCCAAAAGTAATGGAACGACCTTCCTCGCCGGAACTCCAGCACATAAATAAGTCCAACCCTCATTATAAGTCATTTTATTAAGTTTATATCTTGAATAAATGCTACCCATGAGACTTAAGGTTACTTTTTGGCAGGTAAATATGTAATGAAAAAATTTGAACACCTTTATTTTTGAATGCTGCTAAAGCAGCAAAGAAGAAAACTTACCAATACTGGAGTTAACGGTATGAAACTTCGAGATGGAAATAACTGGATAGCTTGTAAACTGCGTATTCTCCAAATGGCATACGTGAGCTGGAGTAAACAAGCAAAGCGATTCTTCGCCACAGGATTCTTTGGCAATTTCCTTCAGTTTCTTTCGTTTTCGTGACAACCTCTCTGAAACAATCGTTCATAGTATAACGGTTCAAATTAGTTACCAAATATTTTAGTACTGGTATTCCTCAGTAAGGTAGTATAAACGATGATTATGTTGTAAAACAAGACTGGTGATCCCAAAATTAACATGTTATCGAAACAAGATATTAGAATGCGAAGGTTTATGAATCCTACTCAGAAAAAGATAACTGACCTTCCTGAGAGTTGTCAACCATAAAATAGTAAGTGCTGAAGTCCTTGTTGGGGTGTAAAAACATGCAACTGTTCTCAAACAACGACTTCCTGCTTTTCAGAGGATATCCACAAGAATCCCTTAATTATTTCGATTACAATTATTTCAAGAACATTTACATCTAACGTCTTACGAAATCAGTCTTATCACGAAATGCAGAATATTTGATTCAAACCAAGAACCGTGAAAAACCTTCCTACTATATCCGTCTCAACAATACACATACATATACATGCATACGCACCGAAATCAGTCTGTCGCTGCAAATTTCTAATTTGTCATTTATCTCTTTCGAAGATAGCAGTTCCCATTTGAGAAGACCTACTCAAAGAGTAACAGACAGGTGAGAGAGACTGGAGAAAACAACAAAGTCTAGGGAGCATATTAAAGGGAGTGTATGTCGATCGATCGACTTTAAGTAAAAATCGATTGCTAAAATTTGCTCTATAAGTAAGCAATCAGTCGCAAAAATTATTATGCGCGTCAAACGACCGCTTCATTTATGAAAATGCGATCAGGTCAAACATGCATCCTTTGTAATTAAGATACGTCAAGCAAACTACTAATATGATTCTCTTCCTTCATATCACCACCAACAGAAAGTTCCAGTTAACCCCGTGCATTTATCTTCACCAGTCACAATCTCCAACTTCAAATAGTGAGTGTCATGTTCATTACCTTAGAGTGGGCGATGTAAAGTTTATTTACCCGACATGTGACTTACCTTAAATGCTATAGCAACCTATCTAAATATTCCAGTAAAAAAATGAATAATATGCATGTCAATTTTCCCTATATAACAGGAAATATTCACATTGATCGTAGTAAACTCCAAATAACCTTACTCAATTTAGTAAAACATTACGACTATAAACAAATAATTACTCAAGAATTAGAACCAAACTTCAACCTAAGTTTTTGACACAAGTCACAAGGCAATACATTGAAAGATTAAATAACAGTACTGATGAGTTACCACGTGAAATAATGAAATAAAACAACCCCTATATACCTCCAAGCAGGTCGGATGGAAAACACTACACCCCAATAAGCCACATCTACATTACACTCCTCTCTGCACATTCTTGCGGTAACATTAATTTAACACAGCGCTCAATTTCCACACCCATCCATCCATCCATCTACCCTTACACGCACACATATATACACGCACACATATATACACACATACATATATACACGCACACATATATACACGCACACATATATACACACATATATACACACATATATACACACATACATATATACACGCACACATATATACACACATACATATATACACACATACTCCACATAGAAGTTGATAAATACACGTACAAATTCATAAACAAGTACACATAGGACGCCTAAATTTCCGTATACATTGACTAAATACATGGAATAGTATGTACAAGTATCCCTGTAAAATCGATATGCACTATGAGAAAATACACGTGGACATTTCGATTTACTAAAATATTACACGTATACATGAGCATTGTCTATGTGAAGAATGGAGACAAGCAGGCAGACAGCAGAAGAAAGAAAGAGCACAATGAAAAAGCATGTGTCTCTCACTCTGTCCTCTCATCTGCAAACGATGAGAGAAAGAGAGTGAAAGACAAACACTTCTTCATTTGTTGTTTGTATCTCTAACTGAGTATTTTTTATCGAATCACACAATCTTTTTTGATATTGACTGAAATTCTCCTTGCTAGTCTACTCTTTCCTTCTATATCTATACTTTTTCCCAATGACTTGGTTTTCTTTTCCTCTCTATTATAAAATTATTTCTACACGTTTGTGAGCTATTTTTTTCTCTCATATATTTGAAGTAAAACGGTCAATTGTGACCTTTGCCCCATTGTATATAGCTTCCATAGTATAACAGAATACTTCTACATAATTATCTTAGCAGTAAATTATTAACTCTTTGTGCTATGGATTACTTGTAGTAATAATAAGGTCAGCAAACTTGTTCTTTAGATTTGAAATGTTTTGATGCGGAATAATCTAGAATTGTTTGATATGTTGGTGAGGAAAGCAAATTTTAATCAGAGATTCCGTTAAAATGAAAATTTTGTGAAGAATAAAGCTAGTAACAGCTTGTCTCATTGTATTATTTATTTTCTTTTCTTGGCTAGGCCATTAATTGCTTGCTTACTTACACGCTTGCTTCTGGCTCTCTGAATCTTCCATATATTCTGCATAAAAAGAGGTCTAGAAGGACTCAGTCAGCCAAAAGAGAAAGATGCTAATCTCTGTGCAGAAACTCACTAAGTTGTTCTTCTAAGGCAAAGTTCGAACTAAGATATGCTTTGTGCAAAAAAAAAGGCTTTCTCTCCGTGTTGCATGTTTAACTAAGTAATAATGCAAATCTCATCTCAACTCATACATTTGAAATTAAGTTTAGTCTAAATAGCTTGCAGACAGACCGATTTGATTCGCTTATCTAAATTTGGAATCTGAAAACTTAATTCTATCTTTTTTCTTTCGTTCAAAAGATTTTAGATTTTAATTATCCTAACTATTGCATCGTAAAGTTAAATATCAACGTTTTACATGTGTGAACTTTGTTTGAAGAGTTAAATTTAGATTGCTTAAATAGATCTAAAATCTTTCAACGACTGAAAGGTACAGTAAGTACTTTCAGTAAATAATCTTTCATATAAACATTTAATTTAGTTCATTAAGTTCTGATGAAGAGCTTGTTCTGATTCAGAGTCCAT